>PYXC01001402.1:10000-315000 GCA_015244755.2 Tenualosa ilisha | reverse complement strand
AGGACCTCTGTGTGTTTGTGAGTGTGTGTGTGTGTGTGTGTGTGTGTGTGTGTGTGTTTGTGTTTATGATTTCTAAAGAATCATTTGCAGCTGGGAGATGAAAGATTGATTTGGTAGTTGAGGTGTGACACAATAGGTAGGCTGGCAGACAGGAGAAGGAAGAAGGGAGAGACAGAGGAAGGAGTAGGGAGGAGAGGAGAAGAATGGAGAGGAGAGGGGAGGAGTGGAGTGGAGTGGAGTATTCTAGGAGACAGACAGGCGGTTAAAAGAGAGAACCAGGTCGTGATGACAATGTGCGCTTCATCCACACACCAGTTCTCCACAATCAGTCTTTCCACCCTTCTCACATCACATCACAAACACACACATACACACACACACACAAACACACACTAACTTACGTCAGTGGATCACAAGCATGTGCATGTGTACTTGACTATGTCTGCTCATTTGAATGTCGACTGTATTTGTGTGTGTGTGTGTGTGTGTGTGTGTGTGTATTTGTGTGTGTGTGCTTGTGTGTGTGTGTAGACAGAGAACTGTGTGTGCTTGTGTGTGTGTGTAGACAGAGAGCTGTGTGTGCATCTGTGTGTGTATATTTTGCTTTGATGTTTCTGTGTGTGTGTGTGTGTGTGTGTGTGTATGTGTGTGTGTGAGTTTTCTGTTCCTGGATTGTTTAAGATTCTGTGTCTTCTGAGGTTAACAATAGCCTATTCTGTGGTGGCCCGGACAAGAGTGACCCACCCAGTGAAAGAGCAGACCACTGGTGGAGATTTGGGCTCCAGCCAAACAGCAGGGCTAGGTTTGGGGAAATCCATCAGTGGCAGAATACTTCACTGAGAGATTCTTTATTAAGTCTTTGTGTGTGCGTGTATGAGAGAGAGAGAGAGAGAGAGGAGAGAGAGAGAGAGAGAGAGAGAGAGAGAGAGAGAGAGAGAGTGTGTAGGGTTAGGGCACCCAGACTTGTTATGAGTCAGGTGTGTCATATTTATTTCTGTCATTCTCTCTGTATATGTTGGTGTTCCTGACTGTGAGCGTTTTTTCCAAACTATTTACTTGACTACAGTCACATCTCTCTCTCTCTCTTTCTGTGTGTGTGTGTACTGGTATGACTACATTTGAGTTATATCTGTTTTTAGAGCTGTTGTCTGCTCATTATCGAATCATTGGAAACGGCGATGACTGATAAAGATAGATTGTTCTGTTTTTTATGCTTCTTATCCGCACCCCTCCCACCCCCTCTGCCACCTTCCTCCTCGGCAGACACCCTGTCTGTCTGTCTGTCTGTCTGTCTGGGACTGCATGGGAGTGGGCTCCTCCTGCCTCACCTTCAATTTTCAGTCATTAAAAATAGCTGACACATCCAATCAAATAGAAACACACACACACAAGTACACACACACACATACACACTGAAAAGCGGACACACAAGCCCAAAACTGACAGAATCATATCTTCTGTGACAGCAATTACATGTTAGCTTCCAAAATTTTACAATTCGAATTCTTCTAAGTTTTCATGTATGCAAAGCATGTTAGCTTGCTCCCAGTGACGGTAACATCAATTCCGTAAAGTGTGCTTATGGGAAGAGGCTCTGGAAGACTCTTAAAGAAAAGCTGTGTCAGGCCAGGCTATGGGAATTATCCGTGTCAAATTGCTGCTGCGGTATTGTCATGGCCAGTGCACAGTGCAAACTCATCCTTCGGCTGTGCGCATGGCACCACTCCATCACACCACCACACCACCGCCCAGCCCAGCCCACTACCACCACTGCTAATCCTCTCCCTGATAATTGCTCTTTTCCTCCGTCTTTGGGCCTTAGCAGTCTTTGGTTATTCATGCAATTCTCTCCTCAGCAGCTGTGCCACTCACTCCTCTTTCTTTTTTGCTTCCTTCTTCACCTCTCTCTCCCATTCCCTCTCTTTCTCTGGCTCTCTCTTTTGTTCTCTTTTTTTTGTCTTTCTCTATCTCTGTCTGTCTATCTCTCTCTCTCTCTCTTTCCTGAAAAAAACACTGGCTGGCTCTGATACTGTACCTGCAGTGCTGTGGCGGGAGAGCAGAGAATGGAGGAGATGAGCTGATAGGGATGCTGTGTGATTGCGCTGTTTAAGCTTGTGTGTGTGTGTGTGTGTTTGTGTGTGTGTGTGTATGTGTGTGTGTGGTGTGATGGGGCCTGGAGGTGGGATTCTGAGCAGTGCCATTATTGTGATAAGCATCATTGTGAGTTGCTCAAGGCTGTTATATTCCATAAAATAAGCATTAACACACACATCTGTACCGCAGGTACGATCAGCACTAAAGTGGTTTGCTGCTGTTGTCATTGCAAGGACATGAAGATGATTGAGGGCCTGGTTTGTCCTGAACACAAGAGGCTCCCCAAGGCCCATTCACACCAGAGAGGTATCACTTCCACCCCTGTGCTGAGTGCACAGAGTGCTGATCTCCTCACGAAAACTTGTGAATGCTTCAACGCCAGCCCAGGGCCTCCGGAGCCAAGGTCAACACTGCTGGGGCACTTTGCAGCCAAAACACAACTCACACTCTGGTCATTGGATGTGCTCAGTATCCCGGTCAAACATCCTCCAGAGCCAGAGACATATTGTTTGAAAACACACAAAAAATGACCCACAGAGACAATACAAGAAAACCTAATTGACAGCATATTGGCTCATCATTTTCTTCCTCCTCGTCTAACGCCAATCTAAGACAGGAGTTCACCCAAGCCGTGCGGTCTGTGGCTGGTGGATGTGAGGCCCTATTTTTAGCCCATCTAGAGAAAGCACTCTAAAACTGTGGTTTGGATTGAGGCACTTGACCTTAATTCTCTGAGGGAAAATGTCCTTCAAATGCTGCAATGCGGTTTGTATTTGCATCAGGAGCTGTCATAACACAGACACAGACAGAGGGACGGTCATAAAATACAAAGCATAGAGCACGTTTTGATTGACTAGCTGCAAATTATGCTTTACATAGAGATTAGAAGATTAGCAGAAATTATTTTGACATTAGGAGAACTGCATAATGTTTGACTTTTCAAACAGTATACTTTGTAAATATATATTTAAAAAATCCTGCCTGCCATTTTCCAAGTCAAGCTAGACTAACAGTCTTAGCTGCAGGTCAAACTGATTTTGAAAATAGGCCCATTTGTTATAGCTCAATATTGCCATCAAGTGGAAAGAAGTTTATGAAGTTGAAAGCAACCTCCTTTACTGTAAATTACCTCAACACGTTTGTGACCACATCAGCCAGATCTAAACTGAGCCAATTTGTACACCCATATACAAGCCCGGCCAAAAACAAATAGCCTGGTTGACACACATAGCCTATTGTCTGCCAATCAGGCTACAAACAATGATGGTGCAACGGTTTCTGCAGGTCACCTAATGTGGAGCATTCAGTGTATTTATAAATGAGAAACTACTTTTAATGTGATTTCCCAGTTCAATTGATTGACAGACAAACACCTCTTTTTCAGACTATGGGATACTACGAATATGTAACATTGATATCCAAGGCAAAACTCTGCTGGTATTCACAATGGTGTCTAAATTTATGCAGGCTGGATATCTACTACCAAGCGTAAAAGAAATGTTCTTGTAATGGTAACTTCACTGGCAGAATAGGCACAGGAGGGGATAGGGAATTCATGGGGAATCTTTTCACAGTTCCATTTTCCAATTTCCAGAAGGAAAACCATTGTTGTGGTATGTTCTCTCAATTGTAGTTGTCTACTATGTACCATAAAAATTGTATGTAAATATTCTAAGCTAGACTATTTTAAATATGCAGGCCTATAAGCCTTTCTACTTTCCAATTCCAAAGATTCCATTGTTTAGGATAGACATAAAAATATCTGGCGAGAGTGTTTTGAGAGCTCAACGAATAGATGTAACAGTGGTCCAATTTTCTATCAATAGCTTAAGGAATGAGCCGCCTATATGACTGCATTTACGTGACTTAAAGTACCCCGGGGGTGCTCCCGATAGGCTATAGATAATTTTGTGGATGTGGCGTTTACGAAATCTGATCAATCCTGTGGACATTAGCGGGCATTTTCAATCAAGTTGAAATATAGGCCTAGGCTACTATCGTTAGCCCACGTTGTCTCTGCTCGTTACATAACTGTAAACACCGGCTACGCAAATTTGCATGAAGTGGTGTCCCATTTCCTTAGTAGGCTACATATTTTCTGGGCTAACACTTCTCATTTCATCGAAGGGTATCTTGTTTTGGAGGGCGCTCGAAATCAAGTGCTAGTGTTAAGGGAGGAGAAATGGGAGTAGTTCCCCTGTCTCTGTGGTTTTAAAATTTATAAGGCAGGGCCTGATTTCAGACAAAGTTAACGTCTGTTGTTACATGTTTTCAGGCGGTAGCCTATGTTAACCTTATTGTAGGTTAGGCTACTAGCCCTGATGTATTATTACATATGGCGTTGTTTAGTGGTTTCATCTTTTGTGAGAACAAAGACGGGCACAGTCCACTTGCAAGCTGGGCTACCAGAGACTGCAAACTCATGACCGACTGCAAGGGGGCGTTATAGGACAGGTAATTTCGCCAGCACGATGAAAACAAAGCTACGCAAGGGCTGTGACGTCTTGCAGCAACTGTCAAGTGATTCTTCCTGATGCAGTTGTCAGCCACTTTTTACACCTAGCTACGTGTGTACGGCTACGCTGGCAGCGCCCAGGTAACCGGTGGTTTCTCTCGGCTTCGTAGTTCGTTGGCTACTGTTTATTTTTGAAGCCGTGAGCAGTTAGAAGACACGAGGAGCTTGTTCTCGTGAGTCAGACCCTGGTAGTATTTGCCTGATGTTGAAACTCCTTAGATGTTTTTCTACTGGCTAGCTCCTGAATGCTAGCTGATGTTATCTGAAGAGATTGACGACGGACAGACCTGCCTTAAATGCCTACTAACGGGGGTAAGTAAAGACTGGCTTAAAACTTATAGCCTACTGCTGCAGCTCACATATGACAATGCTACACTCTAACTTCGACCCGAAACTAAGTTCTCCTGCAGTTATTTTGTTCGTTGCTTGCTTTACAAATCTGTTCACGGTTTAGAAAAGGATGACTGAAAAACGAAGTTAAAGGCATAGGCTAGTTGGCAGCAGTTGGTAGAGGCAAGCTGCACGGAATTAGTGGTCGTAATACTGTTAGCTGGAGACAGGGCTTTTGAGAGCAATTAAACTGTCCCTTTCGAAATGGCTTGCTCAGTTTCATGTCTCAACATGTCTTCCCAACTTGAAAGGGGATCTCTTAAGTTGCATCCTTGCTTTGTTTTCCTGTCACATTTTAGCTCTTTGGTTTGTAACATTAGGCTATAACATGTGGCCATAATGGGGTTTCGATCCAAACCTTACTACTCCCAGGATTTTGCCGTGCCAAGCTGGCATACACATGCATAACGTTATGTCGACCAGTGACTTTTACACATACCACCACCGCGTTCTCATCTGATGATGCCGAGTCCGTGGCATCTGTTTTTAGTAGAGACATTCCTTCTGCTGTGGCTGGCTTTTCTGTCTCATTTACTGCATATGGGTGTTGGTCAGTGCCACATTGTGTGTGCCATGCCAAATGGTGAACTGGCTACTGATGTCTTGTCTCTACAGTAAACATTTTAAAAGTCTGTTCAACTCAAAGGAACGTAAGTACATGTTTCAAATATTTACCCTCGGATGACACAGTCAAGTGGCAGCTGCAAAGCAATGCCCCCTTTTTTCCCCCTCATTCTCCCTGCAGTAGGCTGTACCTCAGGACTTAATGCTTACACTGCATTTCACATTGTGGCTCTCGCCCTCGAGTTGCTTTGTCATGCTCTGCCAGCCGTGCCATCGCCCTTCTGCACACACCCAAAAAGCAATCAAGATAAACGCTGATAGCTTCTGATGTGTGCTCTCCTCCCTCCACAGTGACCATGGCTTAGCAGGCAGATGGATTAAATGGCTAAATACTACAGTAGGATCAGCGTAGTGGGGGGCATGAATGTAGTGTGCCACCCATTGGAGGGTGGCAGCTAGACCTGAAAGCATATTGCCACCCTAGACGGCTAGTCTGCTGAACACATGCATAAAACAAAAAGCAAGCTGTTCTGTGTTAACAGCGGGTTTCATCTGGTTTGATAGCATCTGTAAAGTAGAATTAGAATAGACAGAAGGATAAGGTAGTGGGGTTGGTGTCTAAGAGGCCGTGGGTTAGGTCATTAGTTTAAAAGAACTGTGCGTGTGTGTGTGCCTTCAAAGGGTGCGAAGGGTGGAGTCGCCGAGGAGGAGGAAGAGAAAAACAAGAAACTTAGCGTTGGCAGCTGATTGGTTGGTTTTGAAAGAGGCCAAGTTGAAATAAGGGGGAAGCATAGGCATGGCGTAGATTTACAGAGCAGAGGCATAAGATGTCAGATTGACCACAGGCAAGGATGGAAACAGGAGTCAGACTGGGCCAAGACAAACGAGACAAAATGGTTCAGTCAGGAAGTCAGAGACAGGGGCCTCATTTGTAATTTAGACTCTTTTATTTTGGGCTGTGAAATGTTACTTCCTGCTTCCTCAAAGCTTGGCATCTAAAATTAGTGTAATTTCTCTGCTTCTCTGTCATGTAAACATCACAACTGGATCTGTATTTTGTCGATAAAATTCATTTTGAATATATAAAAAAGGCATGGTTTTCTTCAGTGTCTGCATAACTGTTCACTCTGTACTCATCTTCAGCCCTGTAGATTACATTGCTTTATTGTGTGTGGCGATCACCTTCCCTCTTTCACACCCACACTGACTGCTAGCAACCCCCTCATTCTGCAGCACAAGCTAGCCTCTGCTGCTCCCTCTAGAGCGGAGAGGTGCAGGCCAACGGTCAATAAATTGGCTTCCACGTTAGCATGTGCTGTTTGTTAGCGCAGCGGCTGGGCCATGTGAGTGGGATCAGTCGAAAAACACGGCTTTGGATTTACAGAGAAAGCTAGAGAGAAAGGAGTCTTTTCATGCGAGCACATCAATGGCTCTCTTGTGCACCTTGTATTGTACCTTATCCTCCTGATCAGGTTGGATTGCATGGGAAGCTTTGTGTTTGTTTGTCTGCAGTAGTGATGCAGGAGGTGGAACGAGAGCAGCACACACACCCAGACTTTCAGCAGTCCAGTTCATCCACTGGGTGTGTTTAATCCCCTAATGGCCCAGGATCATAATATTAAGAAGCTACAACAATGTGAGGCATTGTCCAGGGGCTCAGAATGCTCCAAGTGGCTATTTTGGTATGGCGTCACTGAACTGGCTGGCTGTGGTGGAGCCTAATCGTTTATATCTAAACTCTGTTGATGGGAGTGGAGGGAGAGTGAGTGCACGTGTTCACACCATGTGGAGGACATTCCTCTGTGTGTGTGTGTTTGTGTGTTGTGTCTCCCAATGCCGCTGGCCCAGCATCCCTGATCTGGTGAGGTGTGCGCACACACACACACACACACACACACACACACACACACACACACACATACACATGCAGCCATGCAGCCCTCCAGATTAGCCTGGGATTACAGATTAGGTTTTAAGCGCAGCAGGCATCTGTCAGAGATGGCTCAGTGGTAGTGACACTGGTGTGAGTAAGTGAGTGGGTCTGGCTGTTTGTCTGCTATCCTAATCACTCTGTGTGGCGTGAAGAAGCAAGGGCATTCACTGGTTTGCATAACACAGTCCAGTCCCCAGCTGCATCTCTGACCAAGTAGATTTCTCCTCTTCTCAGCTCCCACTGGACTTTATAGGCCTATCTGTGGTCAGTATTGCTAGCCTAACCTAGCCTATATCTGCTGTTTCTATTTGTGCTTAGTGTGGTTAACTTGTGAGGATAAGCTTACTTTTTGACTAGGGTTAGTTAGACTAGAGTCTTGCTATTTTACATCCATTTCTATATTTACATTTACATTTATGTCTTTAGTAGATGCTTTTATCCAAAGCGACTTACAAAAGAAGTCTCTTCTTTCTCTCTTGTGTGCCTCCTTTCTCTCTCTCTCTCTCTCCCTCTCTCTCTCTCTCTCTCTCTCTCTCTCTCTCTCTCTCTCCCTCCCTATCTCTCTGCCTGATCTCTCTGGGCCTCCTCGCTCTCTGTCACCATGTTGTTAATGTGTTGGCACTAAGCTGCTCCCTGTCAGGAGAGTGTTAATATGCCAGGTGATGAGAAGTCAAGCCTATGTCCCTGGCAAGTCCCGAAGTGTCAGCGGCTAGCACTTGCTAGTGGTCTTTAATTCCTGTGTGTGTGTGTGTGTGCGCGCGTGTGCGCATGTGTGTCCTGGGCCTCCTTTCTCTATCTCCTCTCATTGAGTGTGTGTGTGTGTGTGTGTCCTTGTGTGTGTTCCTTGCACAGAGATGTCGAGGAGGAGTGCCAGACTGGGGACCAAAGATCTGCCTGATGATGATGCAGCCAGCACCAGCTCCACCGGCTCTACAGGCACCGGACAGGTCTCCTACAGAGAGACTCCTGTCAGGTACACACGTGTGTGTGTGTGTGTGTGTGTGTGTGTGTGTGTGTTTGTGTGTGTGTGCGTGTGTTTGCATGTATGTAAGTATGTGTGTGTTTACATGTGTGGCCTGTTAAAGGCTGGATGGAGAGGTGCATATCAGCATCTCTCATCCAGTTCTCAGCTTGTGTCTGACTGATTGTTCCTTCTGTATGTTTCTAGAATCTTCAAAAGGAAGACTGGTGGCCGCAAGCAGACGGGCTCCTCTCGGACCTCCAGCCGGGCGAGCAGTGTGTCGAGTGAGACAGTGACTCAGAGCAATGAACCTGTCCAAACGGACAGATATCCCAGTGAGTCAGCGCTTTCTCTTCTCTTTCTCAGACACTTTGGGTCAATAGTGTGCTGAACTCTCCCTCTCCCTGTGTTTCTGGCTCTTTCTTTGCTTACCCCTTTCTGTCTTTCATTCTCTCTTCATTCTTTCATTCTTTTCTTGTGTTCTTTCTCTGTCTCTTTCTCTCTGTCACACACACACTCTGTCTCCCTCTTTCTTTCTCTCTCTCTTTCTCTTTCTCTCACACACATATATACACACACACACGCACACACACACACGCTGTATGTCTGTCTCTCACACACTCTGTCTGTCTCCCATTCTCGCTTACACACACACACTTTGTGTGTGTCTCCCAGGTGTGTTGTCCAGTCCCTCTGTGCGGAGCACCGCCTCAGTGTTGCGCTCTCCCCTCATGAGGTCCAGCAACAGCAGCCACCACCAACTGGAGCCCCCAGGCTTCTCCTCAGGCTACTCATCCTCTGAAGAGGCCTACTACAGGCCCAGCCTCAGCCCCAGCGCCAGCACAAGCGCCAGCGGCAAGGGCACCGCAAGTGAGTGTGAGTGTGTGTGTGTGTGTGTGTGTGTGTTTGTGCGGGAGAGAGAGAAAGACAAAGAGTCTGTCTGTGTGTGTGTGTGTGTGTATGGAAATGGCCTGCTCAATCCTCAGCTGTTTGCTTCGTCACTGGGCCACATTCATTGGGCCTACTTGTCTGTGCTGTGTGGGTTTAAAGCAGTGTGTGTCCTTGGGAGGATGGGTGATTTGCAGTGGAAGCGTGGGATAAACTCTTCAAAGCAAGTCTTGGCGTGTTTACATAATGTTACAAACAAAATTCAAAGAAACAAGGAAACACTCTTTTGGGATATGTTTACATTTTTCCTCACAATGGATAAGGATGTATTTTTGGTTTGTGGTCAACAATCTCTCATGTTGTGTATTTGTTTCTCCCTGTCTAACTGACAAGTTGTTATATCCTCCAGATCTCCAGCAAAACTCCTGTTTAGATAAGGAGGGGTGATTTGTCATGTTGTTGTTTTTGTTGTCAGTGCCCCTCCACCGGAGCCGTGGGGCTAACCATAGATATAGTGCAAAGCCGCTCGGCATTCTGTTTGAGCCATCAGTCAAAGTGCGGTGGCCTGTTTCGGCCCTGATAGTCCTGCTGTCTGATGGCAGGCATCTCTCTCTCTCTCTCTCTCTCACTCTCACTTCCTGTTTCCTGTTTCCCAGGTTCCCTGCAGTCTCCGGCTCCTGCTGAGTTTGACTTGAGAGATGCACTCAGATCTCCTGGTGAGTCGTCCACTTGTCTCTGTCTCTGTCTCTGTCTCCAACTCCTGGCCTCTCTAGCCCCACCCCTCCTACTCACATTACTTTCTTATAGAACGCGAGTAGCCTACAATTTGCCATGGAGAAGCACCATTCACACTGATGCAGCACTTTGTGTTCACAGTGTTCTGAACAAGGACATACTTAAGGGAAGCCTAGAAAGTTCTTTGAAGCACAGTTGTGTGTCTGAAAAGACTGCCTGGGTAATCAGAGATGCCACGTTGCCATGTCACGTTGGTGCTATCTCAGGAAATGCCTCTGACTGAAAGTGAAACTCTGAACACTGCCCAAACATAACAGTCCATAAACCAGAAACAGCAAGCAGAATGACCTTTTGTGGCTGATGTTTTTGGTTTTGGTCATTTTTATCACATGAATTAGATTACCCTCGCTGGGAAGCATGGCTCTCTAGTTGACGTTTAAGGGATATTCTATTCAAAGCCCTGCTGTTCAAGATTACCAAGTGCTATGGGTAGGAACAAGAACAAGGACATTTGATGCTATACAGACCGAATAATGAACCAACCAACCGTAATGCTCCAGAATATTCCATAAACTGTTTGCTAAATGTGTGTTTTGCATTATCAGTCAGACATAGGCCTACTTGCTACTTCACAGAAAGAATAAGGACCCTTCCTAGAGCATCAACTGGATGGTGTGGGCGTGTCCTAGCTAGTGAATGTTATCGGCGTGACCCATAGGCTAGTTTGTATAGAGAGGACAATAGTTCAGTAGGGTGTAAGCAGCACACTGCACTAACACCCTAGAGCCCCCCCCCCCTTTAATTCTTGCCTGTGTCCCAGAATCCTTGAGGCCAATGTCTAACTGTGCCAAATCCTATTGTTTGAAGCTGAAATAATTCGACCAGCGCTTATATTACCATCTGGCCTCCACAGGTCATGGAAATATGACTGTTTGCAGCCAGCTAGAGAGCTTCAGCTGCCAATCCATTGTTGCTGTTACTTAGGCCCAGCGTGTGTTTTACTTAGGCCCAGTTTAACTTGCTGCGTGTTCTTCCTCTACGAGGATCTAGTGGTGGGGTGGTTGTGAAGAATGTGTTCTTGTGCTGTTTGCCTTTGGCAGCTCAGTCTCTGGTCATGGTGTACTGGTGGATGGGCTCGGCCTGGTACAGCCTCACCTCAGGAATCTCAGCCCTCGATGTGTTCCTGCTCAGCAGGTAATTACGCTCTTTGTCTGAGTTTGTGCACTGAGGGGGTTTTGTCTATGATAGTTTGCAGACACTTTTGTCTGTACTGATAGCAGTGGAAAACACCACGTCGTTACAATAAGTATTAGGCAAACTTTTTTTAAATAAACATGTACATTTCTGTAGACCTTTGTGTTTGTAAGGAGTGTACATGTACATTTGTGTTTTCTTTTTGGGTTTTTTTTTTCAACTGTGGAGAGCCTCTTCAAGGCCTTGCATTCGCATCTCCAACATGTGTGCAACTTGTGTTCTGTCACCACTCACTGCTGCTCATCCTTTTGTTTGGGGGTGAGATGACTAACTGATTATTGCTCCTTTAGGCGCACGGTCAGGGTGAGGAAGACCCTTCTGTTTATCCTCCTCTTCCTCCTCCTGGCATTCGGTGAGTTCAGCCTCCACAGTGCATTCCTCCTGTGGTCTCTCTGACAGAAATAGACACCCCATGTTCATCAATGTGTGGTATTTTCTCTCCCTCTGCCCTGGTTGGGCCTGTAGGCCTCTGGTATTGGTATCCCCACATCTCGCGTGGTTTGTCTCGGCTGTCTGTGAAGAGTAAACCCAGCCCAGTCCAGCAGGCACAGCCACCCCCCGTCCAGCACAGCAGAGTTCATGTGAGTCCCACCAGAGCACACAGAATGTGTGAAGCACTCTATTTAACTTGCCTTCCCAACACACACACGGATACTGTTTCCACAGTATACTGTACGGAGCTATTCACAGGACAGCTGTGAAAGACATGCATGCACTGGGCGTCTCTTCTTGGTTTAAGTAAAGTGTCATATCATTGAAGTTTATAGTAAGTAAAATAGTTTGGACTCCATGCTAAAGTTCTGAAAAATTAGTCATTAAAGCAACATGATGTAGTTATTCAAACTCATGCTGATGCCACTCACATTTTGCTGAATAAAAATGAAAAGAATTGAGTCATTGACATTGGCAGCACACAACTAGAATGCCTGGCATTGTGTTATGTAACACCCCCCCCCACACACACACACACACACACACACACACACACACACACACACACACACACCACGAGCTCATACACACACACATTCATTTGGAAACGGGTGAAAAGGGGAATTTATACATTGCGTGTTACTTCAACTTCCGATGTGACACAAGGCGGAAGCACCAAAGCAGGTTGTCATGACAGTATCTGACTGTAGGCCTCAGTGTTCCTCTGTTTCCTGTGTGGCTTTCTAACCGGCACATGTGTGCGCTCTGCTACAAACCACAAGTTCTTGCATGCTGTCCCTGCCTCCACACATGCAGATCACTGAACTGCACTATTCTTTCCTTGTCTCTTCTCTTTCTTTCTCTCCCTCTCTTCTGATAGGATGACATCCCCTCTGCCAGTTTGTCCGCACTGAAGGAGGAGATCTACAGGACACTGCGTGAACAGGAGACTAGGTGGTCAGAAAACTCGGCCCGGGATCTGGAGAGTGTAAAGGTATAGGGGAGTAGAAATAATTGGAGCAAGGAGGCATTGGAGGAGAACACAATGCATGGGAAAGACTCCCAAAGTCAGCTGATTTGACTGAAATGTGTCTGTGCTTTAAACAGAGAGAGATCACCCTTCTGAAACAAGATGAGGAGAAACAGAGGCAAGTGGCTGAGGTGAGACATTTTCACCACTGACAGAAGAGGAACCTTCACCAATCATACAACTATACTCACACACATACTTCATTTAGTCACATACACCTCATACCTTAGATCCCCTTCTTGGTTTCCTTCTGTCTCTTCTTCTCCATCTCTCTCTTCCTTTCTCTGTTCTGCCCACTCACATCCCCCTCTCTTGTGTTTGATAGTTTGTTGTCATAGGCACAGAGTCAAACAGGAAATGTAGTCATAGTGTTTAGAATCTGAAAGTTTTGACTGACCTGTGACTTGATGTCCAATTTCAGATCCTACAGAGTGATATTAAGACTCTTCAGAATGACAGAGTGAAAATTACCAGGTTAGTCAAGTTACAGTAATCACCAAGTAACTCTCTTCAACAGGAAAAAATAGTTTAGACATCATACAGTTGTTTATGTAAAACATTCTACCAAAATAACATTCTTCTGAACACGTATGTATGCACGCACGCACCCAACCACCCCAGCCCCCCACCCACCCACACACACACACACACACACACACACACACACACACATACACACACACACAAACAAACAAAGACACACACGCACAGCATTTGTTTATTTGTTTTTTTGGTGTATCTTAGCAATCTCTTTAGTTCCGCCCATATCAGTCTGTTACAGGCATGGTGTAGCAGAAGTCTCACAGGTCTCTGTCTCCCTCTAGTGTTCAGTCAGAGGAGCAGAGCTCGCTAGGCCAGGAGATTGCTGGTGTTCAGCAGCAGATCACTGTACTGAGAGCTGAAGTGTCTGAGCTGCGGGCTGCCTCTGATTCGCTCCAAGACAGGATCACGTCCCAGGAAGCTTCTCAAATCAAAGTATGTTCTTTGCTCCCTATTTCTCACTGGCTCCTTCTTTTAGATGTTGGGCCAAAGGGAAAGTCCAAGGTTAAACCAAAGCATATTTAAAGTGAGGTCTTTGTTCATTTAGCTACGTACATGTGAATTGTGCAACAGTTTGCTATGTTTGCATGTATGTGATGGGATCTGGTCATGTGAGGTATAAATAAGCTGGTGGCATTTGTATCAGTCATTCTGGACCTGCAGTACACACTTGGCTGGAACACACTACATAAAAGAAGGGCAGTCTTTCATAGGGTCCCTTAATAAATTCAGTCTGCCAAACACAACATTCTGTTCTGCCAACAGTTTGTTACGGCTTTTGGCTTCAGTCTCCTCAACACACCATTTGCCACTGTTTCAGTTACTGCCGTCATGCTTTGCCCCTCTAAATAAACTGTCAAAATGCAAAAGTGCTTTGCATGTTAGGAAGCATCTAACAGCCAACAAGGCTCTCAGTGTTGTTTGCATTATTTACATAATTTGTATGGTTGAATCCCCAGGAAATGGTTGTTGTAAAGCGTTGCTGAAATGTTATGCGTGATGAGCATGCAGGCCAAAGAGCTGGTGGTCAGCTCAGTGCTCAGATCTCATCTCACCTGATGCAGTCCCTTTAATTCATGTTTATTTCACTCTTTGTTTGTTGAAGGACCTTGCACTTCGCTCAACATTTCAATCAGACTAATTATTGGCCAACATTTAAATTTGACGTTAGTTTCACACACACTGTATAGTGCACACAGCACACTTGCTCATGTCCACATTGTGCCAGTATACATCTGAGAACAGTTCACTGTTAATCCCTTCAGAGACATTTCTCCTCAAATACTCTTTCTCCAGTGATATTCAAACTGGAAATGTAAATGAAGTGGCAGTAATTAATATAGTTTCATACACTTTTTATTAATTGTATCCTCTTGTTGTTCAAGATGAAAAATAGTCATGTTTTTACAGTTATTACAGTACATTTGCATTTTGCATTTATTCATACAGTCATCAGGCACTTCTGTTCTTATAGCATATTTCAATTAAATATTTATTTTGCCACTCAGTAGCAGTAACATAGTAACATTACTCAGTAACATAGTAGCATTAGCACCTTACTTAGCTAAAACCAAGGACAACTTGTAATCTATCATGGTTACTACTGATTGTACTTTTTCTGCATGACCACTGGCAGTTGGGTTAACCCCTGGAGTCGTGGGTCTGCCCAAAGTTTCTTCCTAGATTAACTGAACATAAGGGAGTTTTCCCTTGCTGCTCTTTGCTGTAAAGCGCCATGAGACAATACTATTGTAAAAGGCGCTTTGTATATATAACTTAATTGAATTGAATTGAAATGTGTAGCACCTTACCACTAGGTGCCGTTTAGCTGAAGGTACTCCTACCAGATTGACTTGAGTGTTGACGCTATACCACTGGCCATCACTGACACTCTGTCTTCCTGTGCTTGTGTATCAGGCTGCTGCCCAGCTGAAGGAGGAATTGGTCTCCTGGCTGCTGGAGAAAATCTCCTCTGAACGCCAGTCCCAGCTCCAGCCCCAGCCTCTGCCCCTGCCTGAGGACGTGGTGCTGCAGCCTCACCTGCAGGGGGCACTGGAGGCCTTAGAGCAGCGCCTGCTGAAGCGTCTGGCCGAGGAGAAGCAGGAGAGTGAGAAGCTGGACGCCTGGAGGACTGTGGGAGAGACGCTGCAGAAGGAGGGTGTGGGGGCCATCACTGTGCAGGTGAGACGCAGGCAGCCAAGCTGCCAGGCCTTACTTACCTCCCAACACCATGTACTGTCATCCTCTTGACCGCAGTTCAGGAGCTGATGTTCAGTCAGTGAGATACAGTCTCTTGCTCACTGCTACCATCAGTAATTGTCTCTCTGTGTTCTTTGCTGGTAGTCTGTAGAGCTCATGTGGTGCAACTGGATTAGCTTACCAGTCAGTCCTCTGCTAAAGGTCTTAAACCTCTTTGCTCTCAATTGGTCAAATCAGTTATGCAATATTTTGGCACAGGGAGTGATATAAGTTTTAAATTCTTGTCTGAACTACTGCCACAGGCCTCATTGCTCCACAGTGTTCATCTTTCCTCTGGATATAGTAGATGCCAAGTTTTGAGCGTAGAGTGAAGCTCGTTCTGGGTGAAAGTGCTCATCCTCGCATGCTGAAGAAATCTTCAGTAAACTTGGGCTGCGTTCCAAATTACAAATAGGCACATGCATCAATGTATTAGTCTTTTGTAGAGCATCCATTAGTTCTCTGGCTCATCCTGTCACATCTGTTTGTAGTGACTGCGGTCTACTAATAGCTAATACCTGTATATTCACTAATCAGTGCAGTAGTGGAAATTACAGTATTGGCCTGAATAATTTTCCTGTAAATGCTTCTGAAAAAAGGGGAATCATCTTATATTTGCAGACTAGACAAAAATAGGGGGGGGGGGTGGTGGGTGCCAAAAATGATTTTTGTGTTAAATGAATCGGTAGCATCCCGTAGGACTACAACTGCGAGGTTAGAGACTCTTATGAACAAATTCAGAATTAGCCTTGAGTGAGTGGTGTAGAACAGTGACTGGGGTTACATGTACTTCAGTGTACCTTGACCCGGTGTTGATAATATTTGGGATACTCTGTTTAAATGCATACAAAGCAGGGACACTTCATATCCAGTCACATTCAGATAGAAGTGCATTTCTGATGTGGCACGATGGACTGTCACTTTGTGACTGAATGAGTCTTGCCCAGCGCCTACACCCAGCGCCTACAGACTTCGAAGAAAAGCTGCTTATGATCAAAATGGAAAACTCACTTGTACCTCCTACTCAGATAGGCAATGGTGATTAAAGTCAGAGTTTTTCAACAGGCCAGCACCTGTTGTTGCAAAGAAAGGTTGAAAATCAGTTACTGAGTGAAGGAAGTGAGGGAGGCGAATCACCGTTATGTTTGAGTTCCTCACAGTTGGGGCCACCTCCCCCCTTTGACAGGCATGGTTAAAGCTTACCTACAGTCAGACCTCTATGATTAATGCACATGGTTTTCTGTCGGGTTGATAGCCTGCAGTGCACTGTTTGCACTCTCATGGAAAATTATCATTCATATCGTACTATTAATTCACTTTAACTGTGACAAATTTATCCAGAAGATTAATTAACTTGATCTAATGATTTAATTTAGAGAAATTGTGTTAGAAAACAATTGGCTAACTTTTAAAATGTTTTCCAATGAGTTTTCACCAGCTTTTTCAAATAAAATCATTTTCTATAAAAGTGAAAATTTTTGTTTTTTCCACAAAAATAAGTCTGGGGGTTGGTCTTAGCTTCAGGACTGTGCTTTAAATTCTTCTTCATCTGCACAGATCCCATTTGCAGTTAATTTAAAAATCACACATACTTCATGGGATGTGGAAGCAAAACAGCCTGAGAAAAGGCGTGCAGCATTAAGAGAGTGAGATGTGTGTCAACTGCATGTGCGCCACACTCAGTTGGAGAGGAAGAGTTGGCAGCCCTGGTTTATCTTTCAGTGGTACACAGCACCATACTATTCCAGACAGACATGCAAAATTTAGAATTTTTAAAATGGCTTCCTGATCAGTCTGTAAATGTCTCAGTCCGATGATTATTTTAAGATCATGCTAACAGCTGGAATTTGTCTGCATGGAAGGCCATGGGAGACTCACACATGACATGGAAGTTTGTGTTGTTCCTAAAGATTCATTCATTCATTTATTTATTCACTCAAGGTTCATTGTGTGTGTGTGTGTGTTTATGTGTTGAGCAGGATGTGGAACAAATTGTGCAGCGAGCTTTGAGTTTGTACAGAGCTGATGGGATTGGCATGGCTGACTATGCACTGGAGTCTTCAGGTATGATGGCACATGGCTCAATAAAGCATGCTGCTGTTTGTCTTGAAGCATTCTTATTGTTTTAACCTTGCTGTGGTTTGTGTAAACAAAGGTGCAAGTGTAATAAACACACGGTGCTCTGAGACGTACAGGACCAGGTCGGCCTGTCTGAGCCTCTTTGGGTTTCCTCTGTGGTATCACTCCGAAAGCCCACGCACTGTCATTCAGGTAACTCTACTCTCTCACCGCCTGCATCACCTAGCTCTATTTATACTATCACAGGTAGTATACTATCTCATGTTCCCTAAATATACAACTATGTTCACAGTGCCACAGGGTATGTCATTTCTGTCATTCTTTATAGAAGCTTTATTGAGCCTTGTCTTAAACTGATGAACCAGATAGCAATAAAGCAACTCCATGCTCCAGGAGCATATCTAGAGCCAAGCAGAAGGCTATAGTTGCCAAGGCAAGATAAACAGCTCTGTTCATTTTCTTCATCCCAGTACTATATTTCACGATCATGCTACTTTTAGATTCATTTTATGGTAAATAGAAAAATGTTAAGCTGCTGAAAAAAACAGTTACCAACAGAAATGTCTTTGAAATGATATATAAAAAAGAAGTAAATCAAATTGAAAATGCTCAAAGCATCATGGCTCTATTGCCTTCCTGAATGTGCATTATTTTCTGATATATGAACGCCATGTTGTTCATTGGTTGCAGCCTGAACTGTACCCTGGGAAGTGCTGGGCTTTCCGTGGGTCTGAGGGCTTCCTGGTGATCGCGCTGTCCTACCCAGTGCGCATCACTCATGTCACCCTGGAGCACCTCCCCAAGGTCCTGTCTCCCACCGGCCGCATTGACAGCGCACCCCGCAACTTTGCCGTTTACGTAAGTCCCCTGAGCTCACCAGGTTTTTCCTCAAAAAACACGCAGTCTTCTGGTCATCACATGATTCACATGCCATGTTTCTCCGTGTGCTGTCATATGTCCTGTCACCAGGGTATGTCCAGTGAGCACGAGGAAGGCACCCTTCTGGAAACCTTCACTTATGAGCAGAATGCCCAGCCAGTTCAGACATTCAAACTCACGGTGAGAGTGGAGTCTTTGCATGCTCTGATTTGTCATCTCATGTCTGTTCATCTTCTGGACTTTACCACATCCAAGGATTTGTGTAGCTAATCAAGTGCTAAGGCCTTAGAAAAAGTCCGTTTTTGCCCATATTCCCAGTAATTGGTTTACACTGATGTGTATCTGACAGTGACTTCCTTCCACACAACACCAGACATTTTCACTTCTGTTTCATGTATGTTTATCTGTTCCGCACTCCCCTCTCCCCTCTCTCCCTGTCAGGCCCCAGCCAAAGATGTGTACCGGATGGTGGAGTTGCGTATTCTGAGTAACTGGGGCCACCAAGAGTACACGTGTGTGTATCGCTTCCGAGTGCATGGTGAAGCCCAGGTGGACGGTGAAGCACAGCAGCGTGGAGGAGTGAGAGAGTAGTAGAGAGCACTCAGTTCAGATTTCAGTAAGATTTCTCTCTCTCTCTCTTTCTCGCTCACTCTCTCTCTCCCTCCTGGGATGTTATCAACTCTTTACTGCTCATCTGATCGGGAGTGCACACCAGAGATACAAAGCTGCCTCATTTATTGCAACACCACACACACACACACACACACACCACACACACACACACCACACACGGCAGATTGCATCACATCATACTATAATTGGAATTTTTTAATAAGACTGCATTAATATAATTTTGTAAATTACAGGTCTGCCCAGTTTGCCCAGAGTCATTGGGTCTGATAAAATTACCTTCCAAACAAAGTCAGATCACACCAGTGAACATTTTCAGCCAGTTGTAGTGTTGTGCTTCACATGCAAAACGTCTATGTGTTTAATTTGCACTATGACCCAACCGGCTTTCAACTTACTCCGTGTCCTATCAGCTTTGACACATGAGGAGGCAGAGATGTACAAGGGTCATACCACAATGTGCTGCATCTGTGCTCTTCAGCTTTGTGTCTGCATAGAGAGATAAAGCAGAACACAAAAAAATATATATAAAGAATGTATTTTAAAATCATTTGACTTTGGCAAATCATTTTTGAAAACAAATGGTGTGATCTGAAAAAAGTATTTACCTTGTAAATGAAATTTACAGGTTAATTTCAATTATATAATTCCCAATTTTACAGTTATTTTGAATAATTGTTTTGCCCATAAAACATACTGAAATTAAGTCTCCCTATTGATGCATAGTGTGTGTGTGTGTGCACAGAATCATAGGCAACACATACACCATGTGTTTCAGTTACACATTCTAGATATGTACATTTGTTGGATACTTTGCACTATTTAAGCAAATTTATTGCTTTTGACAAATGCATAGGAATGTTACCCTGCTATTTATTGTTTGAATTTTGATGATGAGAGTATTGTGGCATCATGCCACTGTATCTGTGCTTTTCTTAATCTGAAGATGTCTGATTTATGGTCATTTTATGCACTGCCAGTTCTCAGCTAGCAACACATGGCCAAGAAATGTGGAGGAGACAAAAGGACAAAAGGATCTCTCCTCTTTCTTTAAATAGGTAGTCATTAGTAAGCTACACGTTTCTCTAGAACAGAGGTGCATTCAGTGCTCAGTATATTGAAAAGCATGCTTGGCATGATGCTGTTTGCAGCTCGATAGCTGAGCAAGATTGATTGTATCACATCTATTTAACCAATGTGTCGTCTAATAAATGTGATATGATCTTTGGTCTATGTGGCCAAATACAGTGTTATTGTAGCTGTTTTTCTTGGTAAACATTTGTTAGAAACTGATCAATAAACTTTTACTTAATGAATGTTGGTATGAACATGTACCATACTGACCTACATCACGGTACATCAAGTCATTTGCTAGTGTCTGTTAAATAATCATTAATTCATTGATATTTTTTTGGTTCCAAACTCATACTTGAAACTGCGGTAGTTGGAAACTTTTTTGTGATAATATTTGACTATTTTTATAGGGCCACAGCTAATGCAAGAGACTTGAATCCATCAGGGCTATAAAATTGTTTTGTATGTTAAAAAAAAAAAAAAAAGCTTTATTTTGGAATGCTATAAAGTCACTCACATGGAGATTGTATTTAGAATTTTTGAAGTGTAAATATTGTGTTCTTTTTTGTTTGTTTTCATTGTACGATCTGATCATCATATAGACTTTAAATTGTTCTAAACGTAATGTAAACGTAATGATATAGTATTCAGTAAATCAACTCTCTCAAAAGCTTATTTTCGTTATGTTGAAACGAAGGAATATCTTCAGAGAACTGAGAATCAATAGAGTCCACTTTTTTGTGACTGTCATGTCAAGTACCCAAACCACAATTTTGTACTCAGAATTTGAGTTTACACTTTAACCAACTTCATTGGTGGACAGTTATTCTGTGGCTAGTCATGTGTAACTTTCTTTACAGAACAGTCGATGAGAACACTGAACTGCACTTATGCTAAATGCAGATCACCACTTATTTGACCTCTGCGCTTGTGCTTGTGATAATAGACTAAAATATTTAGTGGTACTGAGTGTGCTGCTTGTATCATATAAAATGACATGCACTTACTTGGGTTGGATTTATCAACATACATTAATTGAATATTGTCTCAAGCAAGCTAGTCAAAACAAGATGAAAGATTGACCAAGGTTATATGTAAACTGGAATAGAATGTATTATATTTGAATTAATATAATTTTCAAACATTTTAAATGCATTCTTTTTGTGATGGATAAATTTGACCTTCTTGTAAGTATGAACATCTGATTATTTATGGCTTATTTGCCTTTTTTTGCAAGTGCAAAATCGACCCCTGTATTGTGCTCATAATATCATCTTCTTGGAAAAAAGAATAAAGCTGATGTGTCTGATTTAATAACATGTATGCAACACATAATGCAGTGTTATATTTTTCAAGAGTGATAAAATATGGTCAACATAAATGTTAACTCATAGTTAAAGTAATATCACAGTATGTTAATCATTAAGTTAGTCAACATGTCAAGGTACATCTTCTCAGAAATGTTTTATTTTTATTTTTTTTTTTCATTTTTAGTTTAACTGTTGTTTTTTGTCACCTGTTGAAGAGATTGGATTGACATTGGATTTATTAGGTATTTCCCTTGCTGGTCTTGGGATATCTTATGACAGGGTATCATGACCAAAGTGCTTCTTGCTTTTTTGACTTGGCACATAAATAGAGCTGTCTAACATGTTCACAGTAGTGTCTTGAGTGTTTTCACATGCATAGGCTAAACATTATCTGTAGGCGTATTGCTTTTTTAACATTTGTATTGAATAAAGTCATTACTTTACATTAACTAATTGATGATTCATATTGTCTTATTGGGATATTGTCTGTCTTTGGTTGATGATGCCTAGGGCCAAGATAAAGGTATATCCATGCCTAGTCTGACAGGAAGCCAGACACTCAACTCTCAGTATGCTTTTTTGTTATTGTGTCTGAATGTGGCAAAACCTATCTGAAGTTCATAGGACAATCACACAACTCTTGTTCACATCACAAATAATGGGCCCAATTTCTGAATGGTTAGAGAAAAAATAAGAATGATTTACTAAGCATGAAAAAGTTTTGGCCAATAGCTTGACATTTACTTTGTTGAGTCAGATAAGCAGTGACCTTTAACATCTATCTTGAAATCTTAGCAATTAATTTCTTAATGTACCTGCCTACAGTCTAATACAACTTTTAGCTAATGCTGCCCTAAAGATATCTGTCACTGCCACTGGTAATATCCATAAGACTGAAAATGACAAAAAATGGCCAATATGTTCTCGACCTCTCTTACTGTGACAGGTACAGCATAGGAAAGACATTCCAGAGGCCATGCATACAGGCATAAGTGTCTGTATATAAATGATGATCAGTGGGTCCACAATATTTGTGTGTGTGTAGTTCTGATTGCAGAAGCACTGCAGTCGGGCCAAAATCAGTCTGAGCATCGAAGAAATCAAAGGCACGTGACCTCGCAAGGACTTGTGGGTAAAGATAGCCGCTCTGTTTCAACGCGGCGCCATTTTCGGCTGTATGTGCTGTCTGGGAAGTTACTGTTTTAGTCTTGAAATTGTTTGATTTGAAGGAGATACAGATAAGAAATGGGACGAAAGAAGAAGAAGCAGATGAAACCTTGGTGCTGGTATCCTTTTCAAGACATTTCACATTGAGCCCTTCTAAAAACAATGTGAACATCCGTGTCTCGCACGTTTTGTGTAGTTACGTTAAACAAGCTATGCGGGAAATTAGCTTCCTAAGTGAAGTTTCTGCCGTGGAATTCTGTCTGAGTAGTTTGAGTAAGCTATTTCGTTTTACGTATGAATGCATTTGTGTTGTGGTTTAAACATGTTTATTTCTCTGAATCGGGCACGTTAGTTTCATACGCTCTAAGTAATGCTAAGTTAGCATGTTAGGTTAGCCTCACAGCTCAGCTAATGTACATTTTTGTGCTAGCTTCCTCAGTTGGCACCATCATGCTAAGGCTATCCCACACCTGGTTTTGTAGCCACACGGCTATGAAATATCGTTTCGTTATCAAGTATTCCTAGAGATGGTAGAAAAAGTATAAAAGACAGTGTTCAATTAAATGTATTGTTGCATATTCACTCTTTGTATGCGGTAGTGATAGAGCGTAGCAAGTACGACACTTACGAAACGTGTTTAATTCAATGGATTGAGCAACCTGATAACCTACAACCAACAAGATTATAACAATACAGTTTGTGTTTTACGTATTTATGAGGCTGTTAGGTTTAATATGATGTAATGCAAAATCATACAGCTTTAAAGAGACGTATGCTTTTAGATTACTTGGATGTGTTCTCTTAACTGAAATCTCAAAGGTATTGCAACAGAGACTTTGATGATGAGAAAATCCTCATTCAGCATCAGAAGGCAAAACACTTCAAGTGCCACATTTGTCATAAAAAACTGTACACTGGACCTGGCTTAGCTATACATTGTATGCAGGTATGGCCCATATGCTTCTCACCTTTTAATCAAACTGTTTGTCATGAGATTGTAGATTGTAGAATGAAATCAATGCCTTCTGTACAGGTGCACAAAGAAACAATTGATGGGGTACCCAACGCTATCCCAGGCAGAACAGATATAGAGCTGGAGATCTACGGCATGGAGGGCATTCCGGAAAAAGATATGCAGGACAGACGGCGTGTTCTTGAGCAAAAAACACAAGGTATCACTACTCTCATCTTCCACCCCTACGTCATGCATCATGTTTTGTTATTGTTTTAAGGGTTGGCTGCTCCAACATGTGTGTACTTCACAGAGCCAGGCTGCGTAAGAGTAGAGGAGGACTTTCTTTAAACAATTTACTTGGAGAATGTAGAGCTAGCAGATTGTGAGAATTGAATGTTACCCAAAGTATTTTACTTGATGGCTATGACTTAAGGCGAATTTATGGTAATGCGTCATATTGTCGCTGTTGCGACACAGAGCGTCTGTGTTGCCGTGAACACCCTCCGCAGAGCGTCTGCCTCGACCAACGTGCACCTCCAGAATTTGGTAACTACATGTCAAACCAACGCAGACTGCAAGGACACGCAATGTAGACCACAAGCGTTGTGATTGGTCTCGTTCATCCACTTGCTTTGTTGTGTTTGCCAGTATATTTCAGCAGCCCACTATAGGTCCTCTGAGTAACATGCTAGCTTATTGTATAGGCTTTGTAAATAGTTTAAAACATAGTTTTGAATTCAGTGGCAGGATTTCCCAATTGTACTGTCTCTATATTTCAGTACTATTTTAGAAAGTCAGTGCTTTATCAGCAAGCTGTAGGCTACTTTGTAGGTAGTCATTAGAAGTTTGCTAGCTAACAGAAACTTACTACCCAGTAACATTGTAAATATTTAAAAGGGGGTTGTTGAAATATACAGTGTCTCTTTTAACAGTAATGTTAACAAAAGGAAAACATGACAAAAGAATTTGGTAGGCTGGACTGCATGGTAGAACAGTAAATAGTGCCACTCAAAGCAATCAGGTGAGGTGTGCTACGCGAACATTGACATTGGAATCTGAAGGTAAACACTCCAACAACGAGTTCATGTGATTTCGCGAGTCAACACCCCCTAGCATTGTTGCAGTGAGTTGCTTCGCAGCACATACACACAACCTTGACGCAGAACCATAAGAGAAAAACGACGGCGTCAGGGAATGCAGTGCCCTGCATGTAAGGTCAACGCAGAACCATAATTCGGCCTTTACCCATCTTTTAAATTCATGTGTATGTCTCTCCTATATTACCAGAAAACCAGAAGAAGAAAAATAACCAAGATGACTCCGATGAGGAGGATGATGATGAGCCTGGACCTTCCTTTCAGCAACCAGCTGCCCAACCACAGCCTGGCTATGTTCCCCCAATGACGCAGCCTGGCATGCCCCCTGGCACTAGACCACAGGGCATGCCCCCTGCTGGCTACTCAGGTGCTCTTGAGTTGTGCACAATGGAGACAGATTTTTTTAAAAATCACTTTTTAGAAATCCTAGTTTTCCAAACTTGTATCATGATTTTGTATCCCTAACAGGAATGCCCCCCATGATGCCTGGCATGCCACCAATGATGCCTGGAATGCCACCAGGAATGCCAGGCATGCCCCCAGGGTGAGTGTTTGCTCTAGTTTCTCTCGATCAACTTTTGGGGGTTGTCTCCGCTTTTACTCTTGGCCATTGGAGTTATTTGAATACTTGGTGTTTAATTGTTGTTGTGTTTCTGAGCAGAATGATGCCCATGGGTGGCATGATGCCACCTGGTCCTGGTATGCCCCCTATGATGCCAGGAATGCCTCCAGGTGAGCTTCCCTCTTGTGAAGGGGGGGGGGGGGGGGGGGTGAGCCAGCCCTCCCCTTTCTGCCTCCTTTCACACACTCATTCAAATGGAACATTAAATGTGGTTTGTTGCCCAACCAAGCAGCCTGCCTAAAGAAAATGTTCATACAAATTTGCATTCATTTATCCTGTTTTTGGCGAGGCTATAATCTGTTACTCACAATCTGTCACACAAGTTGGCTAAACCGAAATCTCTGTGGGTCTCTTCTACTCTAGGTATGCCACCCCATGTCGTCCGCCCCGGAATGCCTCCCATGGGGCAGGCTGCCCCGGGTACAGCACCTGGAATGCCCGCCAGGCCCGCAGTGCCTCCTGCCACCGCCCCATCCGCTGTCACTAAACCGCTGTTCCCCAGCGCTGCTCAGGTACACTGCTATGGGTTCAGCTGCACCAGTTCAAGGCCGCAGCCTGGTTGTGGTGATTGTTTAATGTCCAGCCTGTCAAGTGTAGGCCATTCAGGAGCTGCTTGCCTGTGACTTGGTAATTAAGTCATGATGTAACAATTTGGCAGTGTTTAGTTGCCATTTGCATAATGGTTAGGAATTGGTGCCACTGTCAAGTTGTTTATAACCTTAAAGGAACAGTCCTGGTTAGTACCAAAAAAAATCCATTGCCGTTACAGGAAATCGTAATGAGCTAATGGTTTCAGTTCCAAATTTGGTGATGAAACTAGATTTGAAACTTGTATTATGTTCTTCATACTTGTTCAAAGGAATCTGTCTGCTGGACTTGATAGGCTATTTAAAGATAGGAAATGTTAACTAGAGGAACTTCATCCCTATAGGATTTTATCAGTGTCAATGCCACTGTCGATTCTGCTTATTGGTCCAATCTTTCATCAATTACTTACTGTTTAAAAAGTAGTCTACACAGGTTTTCAGTGTTAACACATAGGTATCTAATGTTGCTTGCACTACTATGGTAGCCATAATGGCTTATTAGAATGAGGTAAACAATATAGAACTCTGTTGTCTATTTCAAGTCCCACTGACCTTGCTCTGAAAAACATGCCTGCATGGATAAGAGGAATTGATAAGGTCAGAGGTTTACGTTTCCAGTGAATTGAAGTACTGGAATTGAAGTTCTACTTGAGCGCCCCCCCCCATTCATCCCTCAGTATTTGTAGCTATACTCACCCCTCATGCTTATCAGGAGTTGAACTTGAGTGAAGTATAGCCAGTGAGCATCAGCCCCGTCCTGTATGTGTGTGGTGGGTGCGTGACTCTGCTCTCTCTCCCTGTGCTCCAGATGGGGTCGGGTGTGGCGAGCACAAGCACAGCCTCCTCAGGCTCAGACCCAGTGTCCACCACCTCTAAGGCGCTGTTCCCTAGCTCAGCACAAGTATGCACCAGTCTGTGTGCTCCTCTTTACTGCTCTGTGCAAGCATGTGGACAGTATAGTCAGGGCCGTGGTTGCTTAGAGAACTGTTTGTTTTATTTGGATTTGCTTTTCTCCAAAGGCTTGAGATAGTTATGGTTCAGGTAGTGTTAGGGTGGGCGATATGGCCTAAAAATCATTGTGGTATAATTTCAAGCATAGACGATATACGGTATATATTGCAAAATATTCTTCATAACTTCAAACTACAATTTTAAATGTGCAGTGTTGATCACGAGAGACAGATTCATTTGACTTTAGAATGTTTATCATTTGGGCCCAAAATAATATTGAGGTGAACCCTCCAACATCACCGTCCAAGATATGTCAAATGTCAAACAAGCTTTGGCTGGTCAAATCATTACCAACTGAAAACAGAATCCGACAAAATTTAATTAAGATTTGTTAAATCTAAATAATCAATAACATTCAGGACATCTTTTCATAAGTACAAAATTAATACAACTAAAGTAAATATGTAAATAACTGCAGAGTAGTTTAGAATATAAAGCAAAGAAAGATCTTGCATCCAACCCCCTTGATAAAGGGAGTAACTGAACGTGGCTAGGTAATATTTAAACTTGTGGAAAGTGTGGGTCCTTCTCAGGCCTGCCAACCTATACACATTTTGCGTAGCAGACACACATTTTGACACTGAAATAAACTGATACGCATCGCTGCTTAAAAGTACACAAATCTAGTGAGTTTGGCTAGTTTGAAATTAACTGGAATTTTTAGATGGGCTCCAGTGCTGCTGCAGACTGCAAGATTGCCTACCAAAAAAGTGTACACCAATCATCGTGCGCTATATGTTCTCCCTGGCCCTCCGGTACAAAAAGAAATATCAAGCAAGAACGATAGAAGTGCAGAGGCAGTGGCAGCACTGACTTCTCGAGTTCCTGACCCCTCCCCACTGTGCTTGTCTTCCTTGTGTCAGGTTATGAGCTCTTTGCAAAGGTAAGTCGTCTGGGATGGAAATTGGAAACTGAGATTATAAATTAGGTTAAATTGTTGGCCTGACGTTAACGTTGCAGTGTATTCTAGCTAGTTTTTGTCCATGTGTTGCGTAAATCGTCACTTTTCAAAACACGCACAGTCTAATAAGCGCATGACGAGCACACCCTGAGAATGTGGTTGATAGCTGCCACAAGTTAATGAAAGTAGGCTAAAACGAAATGGCCTGTTAGTCAGGCAGTTTTTTCGTAAACCTTTAGAAACAGGCAATCCGCTTGAATCATTGAAGGAGGTAGTTACTGCAGCCAAACTTGTATCATATAAACAGCCCAATGGCTATGGCGTTTCATGACTTCTCATGTACTTTGAAGCCTGTGGACTGTGGTGCTGATATAGAGGTTTCATAAAACGCTCAAATGCAATATCCCATTTGAATATTTGGAATTAGGAGACAGCAACACAATATAGGCCCATGTAGGCACATTCATGGCTCTGGGTACGAAGAATAACATGAAGTTCTTTTGTTGTCAAAGGAGATGAATTGATTATTGATAAAGTCTGACGTGTTAAGAGTGAAGTCGTCAGCTTTCTTGTCACTTTCTCCACATATACTAGACATACAGATGAATTGAAATGACGTTTCTCACAATCCCATGGTGAAGAAAAGATGCACAACCAAGAAGACCTTTCCTAACACTAAAGAAAAACAAGTGCATTGCAGACAAGGACCTAACACTAAACAACGCAAGATCACAAGACAAAAAGATAAGAATGTCACAAGCAGTACAAATGCTGTCTCACATCCTGTTATCTTCTGTCGTGCTATGATCGACAAATATGAATGACGTGGAAAAAAAATGCAGTTGTGCAAAACGATGTGATTGTGTAAAAAGAAATGCTAAATACAAAACCAGCAGCAGCTTCAGAGTCTAGAGGTTTCAGAAAAATATATGCTACTAGTAGTGCAAAAATGTAATGTGCAATTAAAAATGCTGTATACAAAAACAGGTTAGAACAATTAGAACATAATAATGATAATAGAGAAAGACATGGGCAACTCTGATTCTGATGAGAAAGGAACAGAATTATCAGGCAAGGATTTTTTGTTTCCATGTGTTCCCCTGTGAATGGTATATTTTTTCATGAACAAATTTGACATAAAAAAAATTAAGAGATGTTTCAAAAGAGGGGTCTGTGATTCCTCGTAGTTAATATAGTTTGCTAAATTGTAAAATTTGTAAAAAGAATGTAGTCAACAAACATGTCTTGGATATTAGTTTGTTGTTAACAGATGATTACATTAGTGGCTATATACGCTATACACTGATGGCCTATTTAATTGCGGAATTAGATTTGCTACTCAAAAAAAGAATCTTCAAGGTTGGCAGGTTATGCCTTCTTGACAAATAGATGTTTCACTTGGGCACCACATAGTGACGCACCATAGAGCTCTCATCACTCAGCGCACCTGAAAGTTTTATTTAGGGAGATGGCTGCACCCTCAAAAGCTTTTTAGCTGCACTTTAAACAGAAACTATGAGGACACTGACAGTTAGCAACACCATGATGGAGAACAGAAATTAGGCTACCTAGGCTTGCATAAATTGACCCAAATGCTTGCATTCATCTGTGTAATCGTGCAAGATAATAGATGGGATAGGCAGATCATCTTTGGAACATTACATGATGACTGTCTTTGTATGAAATCATGCTAATGCAAATCAAAACCAAATCTGATCTATCTTGGTAGGCCGGTATAATCCAACTCACTTACAGCTGGTCAAATTTATATTGTATATCGTTTATGCCGTTCATACCGCCCATCCGTAGGTAGTGTTGCATGCTTGTCTGTGTGGGTGTGTGTATGTCTGTCTGTCCATGGACATGCTCCAGCTAAAAGCAAGAGAAGATGATGTTTGTTAATGAAGAGCTGGTGTGTATGCTGTTGGTTTTTGGTTTTTGATTCCAAATTTAGTATTTTTGCACATGTTCTTTGAAGGCTTTCCTCTAGCTTCAGACTGAAACAGTCATAGAAATGCCCATCTTAAAGGACTGCAACACCTAAAAAAAACATTTGATCACAGTTGCCAAGGCTCCAGGATGGTCCTTCAGTCTGTCTAGGCTTATGTCCTGTAGATGACTTGTGAGTTGCTGTTGTTTGGCTCTGACGGTGCTCTTGCTCTGCGCAGGCTCAGCAGACGGCAGCAGGGCCAGTCTCTTCAGCCCCCTCTACAGAGCCTCCCAAAGCAGCATTCCCTGCCTACACCCAGGCGGCGCCCGCCTCTTCTTCCTCCACGCCCACCAACCCCCCTAGCAGCACCGTGGCCAAGCCCCCCGCCACGGTCACAAGTAAGCCTGCCACCCTCACCACCACGAGTGCAACCAGTAAGTTGATGCATCCAGATGAGGATATCTCGCTGGTAAGTTCTTGAGTTTTGTGGTATGCCCTTTTTGACAGTAAGTAAATTAGCTGAAGAGAGGTGTTTGATGTAAAGTAAGGAGGCGTGTGGAATGGAACATATTAGGTGTGTGTTTGATGTAACGTAAGAAGGCGTGTGGAGTGAAACACATTAGATCTGTGTCACTGATAGGTCACTGATAATTCAGATAAGATGTGGATTGGGGGGGTTGCCTTTTCCTCCCACTGTCAGTGCTTTGGACGGCGTTGTTGCATTAGTGGTGTGGTCCTGACTTTGCGTATCTTTTTCCCCTCATCTTTGTAGGAAGAGCGTCGGGCGCAGCTGCCTAGATACTCTCGGCTTGTTCCGCGTCCTGGCCAGGCTAGCATGGCCGCTGCTCCCGCTGGAGCTGCGGCTGGCATGATGCCCCCTCAGCAGGGCATGCCCCCACAACAGCCTGGCATGAGGCACCCCATGCACGGTAAGAGCCACTGTTGTGTCTGGATATGCCCCTTTGGTCAGGAAGGAAGGAACATTGTGGCCTGTGGCAAGTGGCAGTTGGTCGTGTTACTAAGTTATGTGAAACATTTGTTAAAACTGGCATCGATGAGCCTGGTGTTGATTCTAGAAGTTGAACCAAGTTCAGCACTCTGATCACTTGCCACTAGTTTAATGCTTGTGCTGCTAACCGCTTGGCTTCCCATAGCAATCAGTAGAAAATGTGCCTCTTGCAGCTGGCCAATGAGATCTGCACTTTAACTCTAGTGGACATGTAGTAGACATGCCCCACTAACATTTGTCTCTTTACGAACTTTGGATGACGAATACCGAGATACTCGTTGGTGTGATGTGTCCTCTGTGATTTCTTTGCAGGTCAGTATGGCACACCTCCACAGGGTATGCCAGGTTACATGCCTGGCGGGATGCCCCCATTTGGACAGGGAGCACCTATGGTGCCACCTTACCAGGGAGGACCACCAGGGTCAATGGCAATGAGGCCTCCGGTCATGTCGCCTGGTGGACGATACTGATGGCTGCCATCTCATTAGGTTTGGAAGTTAAAACGTGTTTCCCCCTCCAGTGTTTTTCTGATTAGCCAAACCCATGAACTGTGTTTGAGGGATTAAAGAAATGCATGGCAGAAGAAAACTCCACGTGGGACTCAGCAGCCGTGGCATACCCCAGTGGAACAGGGGGAGAGAAGATGGGGAAGAGAGAAGCAATTCAGGTTAACACATGTGCGGCTTCTCTTCTCTCCTCTCCTTCAGGTTGGTCAAAGACAGTGTAGTGCAAAAGATAGTGTATTGCAGCCCACACCCCTGGAGTAGTGCGACAGTACCACCATTATCAAGGCAAGTTCTACCAGTGGAATGTGTATTTTATTCTTAGGCGAAGCCTTCACAGCACCCTTTCAGTGCTGTTGGACTTCAGGTCCCCAACATTATGCTTGGTGAGGGCTTCCAGTTGATGGTTAATGTGTGTCTCCTGTATGCAGTCATTCAGGGTTTCAATGCAAACTTAAGTGTCTATACCTCTGGACTGTTTTCTTTTTTTTGGATAATGGATTGTAATAAAAATTTGCTCAATTTGGTTTCCTGCTTGATTTATGTACATTTGAAGAGAACAAGCTACAGTTACCTCATCAAGTCGCCTTCTACATAGATGAGTAATTTATGATGACGTAGCATCTACACTTAGCAGCACAAGCATATACCCTACAGTTAATCAAACCCCATGCATGTGCCAGACCTAAGAGTTGTTTACACAAGTGTCATGTGTTACTGGTATGGGAGGATGTCTTGCAAGGAGCCCAGTGTCTGTACCACATGAGGAGCCAGATGCCCATGACACCCGGGCATGAATCATTTCCCAATCCCATGCCATACCTCGGCCCTATTCACTTCCTGTCAGAAGGGAAACTTGAGTCGAGACCATTGTTTGTAACCATGTGTCATGCGTGGTATTTCCAAAGGTAAAAATAGGCATTGGTGGTATTGACTCCCAGTCAAAAACAATTACTGTTTCCCTTGTGGTACTCCATCAGTAAAGGAGAGCTCACTAAATGACTACGTATTGGCTAGTTGCCCTCTAATCTATGCTTGGTGTAATGGGCCCAGATTTTTTTTCTTTCTCTAAAACTGGTTTTGGAACATGAAACAAACCTTGGAATTTGTGCAAATTATCATAGATGTGGTTTTCATACCATACCAGAAATTATTTTTGATATATCCTCAAACACCTTTGAATTGATAACACCTTGACAGCAAAGATTCATAGTTTTGAATAGCAGGGCATTCAACAGCTGTTATTTGATTACATCGGTCAAAACAGAAAGGTATTCTCTATAAATCTGTTCCTCAGTCAAAGGCTAAAACCAGGCTTGGCGCAAAAAAAAAAATGCTTTTTTACATTCAGTTTCCAAATCGCCAAGAGCTGCTTGGCAAGCATGAGGCGAGAGGGTGTGTGTGTGTCAGTGCAGTATGTATGTGTAGCGATATAGGATATGTAGTGATGGTTGGTGGAGTTGACTGCTGTGTAAATGGTTGTTGTGTATGGTGTGGGGGGGAGCAGTAAAGTGTGTAGAGTGCTGAGAGTCAGATGTATGTGTGTATAGTGTAATGTATCAGGATGTGTCCATGTCAGGTGCATTGCAGTAGTGTATGGAGGTGTATAGAGTGAGGGCAGCAGTAAAGTGTACAAAGTGAAGTAAGTCAGGTGTGTGTGTGTCTGAGTGTGTAATGATGGTAGAGGGGCCATAAGGCAACCAGAGGGTTGCAGGTTTGAATGTCGCTCCGCCTGATGCCGTCTACATGTCCTAAAACAAGAATCCCAAATTGCTCCCAGTGTACCGGTTGGCACCTTACATACATTGTAAAGCGCTTTGATTACCCGTGTGAGTGAAAATGCAATCCATTTAATGTATCAGGATGTGGATAGAAATTGCCAGTGAGTGAGGAACATACTTCAAATCCAATATCAATGTCCAGTTGGACTCAAAGATGAACCAGTTTGGTTTTGGAGGTGAAAGTCTCTGATGACATGAGCACCTTTCTGAGAACTTTAAAATCTCTGGAGTGTCTTGAGAGTTGGCACGTTCTTGAAATTTGACAGGATTCATTTCTTCGTCACTCAAAAAGTCATGGCTGTGCAGAGGATCATGACTGCCGTCATCATCTTTATTTGCCAGACTCAGGTCCAAAAGAACATGCAGACTGAATTGCACTGTAGCTGGGATTAATCATCCAAGTTATGATGGTCTGACATTTAAGCGACGGATAAATGTATTCAGCAGGTTGCAGCAATGCTCTAAAGGTGCAGACCCCCGCATTACAGAACAGGGCACTAATACATTACATTACATTACATTTAGGCATTTAGCAGACGCTTTTATCCAAAGCGACTTACAAAAGAGGATAACATTCAAGCTACAACACAATGAACTAACAAGGAGTGCATATTGCTAACATAGAATCTGCGCTGTTTTAAGTTGAAAGTGCAATAGTGTAACACAATGTAGAGAAATTAAATTATTAAGTGCATTCTCAAAGTTTACGCCAGGAGATATTCTTGGAAGAGCTTAGTCTTCACGAGTTTCTTGAAGGTGGAGAGGGTATCAGTTGATCTGGTAGCACTTGGGAGGTCATTCCACCAGCGCGGAACCAGACATGAGAAGAGTCTGGACCGACCTGCACAAGGTGTTGGCCGTGCTAGAAAACGTTCCTTAGAGGAGCGTAGTGGTCGTCGGGTGACATAGGGCTTCAGAAGAGAATTCAAGTAGATGGGAGCAGAGCCATCATTCACCCTGTAGGCCAACATAAGTCCCTTGAACTAATACTATACAGCACGTTGGTCTCCCAAGTAGAATTCCTGAAGCAGTCATCTGATGGGATTTATCAAGAATAGCGTGCAAATAGCACCACTGGAAAGCATAAGAGGATAAATTTAATTTAATATGCGTTAATACATCGTCACGAAGCTCAGCGCATTAGACGAGCTTATGCGTTCGCTATTATTATTATTGTCGTTGTTATTATTGTCTTGCATGTATCTAAACGTGTGTGCGCTCTGGATGAGTGGCAGTGGAGTGCCGAAACGATGCGCTATTATCACAAATGATGTGTGTTAGATAACGTGTAAGCCTACAAAACGTGAACACGATAATTTTATCAGCCTAAGGCTACATAGGCGAACTTTAAGACAAAAAAAGGCAGCGTGAGGAAAGGCACGTGTAGCGTGTCAGACCTGTCAATTACGTGTGTCTCACACTCAATGCGTGAGCACATATCTATTCCGTCCTGGCTTGATGTTACCAGATTTTCCAGTGTAACTACATTATGGCTTACTGGCCCCATACACAGCTTCCACAATACACAATACATGTCACAAAGGGCTTTACCCTGAGAGGTGTCCTTACAGCCCACATCCGAACACACAATAGCATCTCGGAGTATTCATTTAAGAATAGCTGTCAGCGGGTAAGAGCAGATGACAAGATAGTATGAGATTGACCATTCATATCACCAACCACACACACACTTGTAAACTGATGGTCATGAATGAAGGAATTTAAAAACCCAAGCCTACCCATATAAATATTTTAATTGTCTGGACACTCATATGGTCTGTATAGATTAAGGATAATGAGCTCTTTGTTTTTAAGATTCAGTAAAAACAAGATTCAGTGAGTCCTTGTAACATTAATCAGAGTCCAACTTTTTATGCCACAAGATGACTACACCTCCTGCTATCTGTCCTCTCACTATTCCCATAGTAAGGCCTGCTGTGCAGTGTCTGAGTATGGCTACCTACTTTCAGCATCTCTTCTTCTGAGGAAATATGAATTAATAATGGCACTTAGGTAAAACTGGTTTGCACTTCTTTTTCCATATGTATACTTGCTGCTGATAAAAACATGTAGTTAGAGACAGAAAAAAATGTAAGAGCAGCCAGGCATGCACCAAGTAATGAAACTGAGAATGGGTTGGTTTCCGTTACCCTTGAAGTGTGTAAAGAAGACTGCCCCCCCCCCCCCCCCCCCCCCCCCACACACACACACACACACACTTGTTTTCCAAGGTGGAGCTCTAACAGCAGAGAACAGTTACTACACGAGACCTGTCACAGTCGGGTTATCCGAGTACCACTTGCTAGCTTCTGCTTTTCTCTGTGTAATACGTTACAGTTTTCTGTTGTCAGTTTTTATACCTTCACCCACAAGAAGACATGGAGGAACGGCATGTAGTTGTTTGGTTAATTGTTTTATCTACAGTTTTAGGTGAGTAATAGCAGAATTAGTAATATGTGACTAATTGGTCAGATTAAAATATCTGCACCAAATCAGGGGAATATCCTCTCATATCTATCTTCCCATCTTTAATTTCAGTGGCTCATTTCACAAATTGTAAGCTGTGTCAAATTGTAAGTGTCAGATACTTACAGCAGCTCAATGTAGTTCTAACTTAGGTTTATCAAACTTGACATTAAACATCTTAAAAATAGCCTAATAATGCCAAGGGTCTGTTTGTTTTCAGCAAACGGGGAAGTGGTGTACCTCAGCCTGAAACGCAATGACTCAGTTGAGCTTGTTTGCTCATCTTTTGAGAGTGGTCCTTATGCGTTCTATCTGACCCGCAAATGGCTGCAGCCCAAAAAAGAAGTTCTGTTCATCCTCAAAGGCGAGAAGCCCACCCTTGGTCCCGACGAAACTGGCAGGAGCCGCTTCCATGTAGTTGAGAGCCTAGACTCTGGTCAGGTGAACGTGAGCATCTCTCACCTGCAGGGCTCTGACACCGACCACTACGTCTGTGAATTTGTGTTTGAAAACTTTCCCAATGACCGCATAGAATCTGGTACAAAGGAGTTCTTCCTATATGTTGCTGAATATGGTAAGCTGATTTATACATGTTTTCAACCCTTGTTGCACTAGGTGGAGCAGGACACTACCCAGTACAACTTCATTATATGATCCCTTCCAATGCTTTTCCTACTGTATGACCTACCAAAGTCTACCAAGATAATGACACCATATTCCACAGAATTCAATACTTCTAGAAGCTCTTCTCCAGAGCAGTTTTACACATAAAATGTGTGTAGTGTGGTTCAGCATTTAAAACCAAATTAAATGTGCACAGTGTAGCTATTTGGAAATAAATATCAATAAAATCAATAAAAAAAATTTTCTTATCCATAGTGCTATTTAACTTTGAATTACAAAATAGTTATGTGTCTACACAAATGCCATAAAAGTGACATTTCTATCTAATGCTTAGGTTAGCAAGAGAGGCAGTGTAATGTTGTGTTAAGCAATAATTTCAAGCAATTTCTTGAACTAGCTCACATGTCGATGGGGGTAATATTGCTTCACAGTAGTTGGGCAATTATTTCAACATATTCTTGGGTGTTGGGTTTTTAGAATTCACAGAGTATTCACATTCTCACAATCTTTCTTGTCTTGTTGGAGGTGCTACTTAAAATAAGCAATATTATCTTGCAAGATTTGCCAGTAGAAGAATATTTTCACTTACAGCCTAATGGGGTAAAAACATAGTCAGTTTTAGAAAGGACCATATATCCACTTGAGTACCATAAAAAAGTACTATATATCCACTTGATTTCAGATTATTTGTCTTAGAACTTGTCATTTAAAGATTTTTTACTGTGAAATAATATGCAGTTAGTTCTCAGTTAGAGGGAAGAAAAAAGCTATAATATTCTTTTGGGACTACACTCATGCATGCACACACACACACACACACACACACACACACACACATATTGCAAGGAAGGAAGAGGTTTCATGACTTCCTGTTTTAAATACCAGTTCCAGTAGCACTTTACACATTCACAAAATAACCACAATCAATCATTTAATTCACTGTGTAACAGTGAAATGTCCAGTTATATTATGCATCCATCTAGGAATGCTTTATATCAGGATATGTTTTGCCATCATGCCAGAATCCCAGTACATTTGCTTGTAAACGCTTGGATAAAAGCAGATGGTGGCAGGTTGGCACCTTGAATGGCAGCCTCCATCTCCGGTGTGTGAATGTATGTGTTTGAATGGGTGAATGTGAGACATACATTGAGTGCTTGTAGGAGCAGAAAAGCACTATATAAATGCAGTCCATTTACAACAGTTAGAGCAATTTATGGTTAAGTGCTTTGCTCAAGGGCAGCTGGGATTACTAAACCGCAATTTCCAGGCCACTAGCATGCTAGTCAGGTTCCTTAACAGCTACGCCACCACCACCCATTGGTAGTGCACAGCAGCATAACACTGGACTAGGGACCCACTGAGGGACTGAATCAGACAGAGCACTAAGCTGGCTTCTCTTGTGCTAGGGACAGCTTTGCAAATGGATTCTCAAAATGAATCAATTTTGTTAATTTGCAAGTTTCTCAGATTGAAAGTTTAACCGATGTACCCCTCTAATCTACATAATGTACTGAGCAAACAAAGAGGGTTTCCCACAATAGAGAACCAGGGAAGAGGGAGTACATTACTGTTGTGCTTTCTGTTTCAGTCGAACAGCCCTGCAGCTGTTCCAGTTATCCAATTCTACTCTACACCATAGCTGGAGCTGTTGGTGTTCTTCTTCTCATCATCCTTGGCCTTGCAGTAGCCTATTGTGTGAGTAGGAGTGGATCTTAGCCTTGCTATTTTCTTTTGTAACAAATTATCTCAACAATAAACACACTCACTCTTGCACTCGTGCCATTGTAAACTTAGATAGGTGACAAATCGGGGTCAGGAGGATGAGCATCTCTTCATGTGGTTTCACACAGTTGAAAGCCCTGCCTTTTAAACCACTGCAAATGTGTTACTGTGTGCCTGTGTTTTTGTACCTGTTAGTGAGCCTCTCCCATCTACTCATTTCCTCTTAACTGTACGCAGGGCATGACGAGAAACGGCAGCAAACCACAGCCTGTCATCCCCATATATGAAGAGATGGCAGGTCTGCAATCAGGGAACAGCAAATCTGTCTGTGACATGGCTCATTTTGGGGAGAGTGAGTATGTGCAGCCCCGCCGTGAGAACACCTACTCCAACAACCCTTGAGGGCCCCAGCCCCGGTCCTGATCCTGGAGGCCTTCCGAACAAGGGTATCTGCATTTGCATGAGCTCCACGTTCTGGTCCATTTGACATGAGCTTTTGGGGCTGGGTTAGGGAGAGCCCTATACATACAGTGCCACTGTCTGTCACAAACTGGAATAAAAGTTAATGCCTCAGGGGTGCAAATGCATTTTACAGTTGACCTTTTCAAAACTGTAAAGCCAAATTATGTTTGTTAGTGTGAACAGTTAATGGCAAAAAACAACCCTTTTTCTCTTGTGCCTTGGTGGACATACGTGACTTCATTCAAACTTACAAAATTAAAGTAACGCCACAGCTTGTGACATTCTCATGTCAGTATTGTTATCACATGTCTAAAAGAAACTTCAATATTTCAACAATATATAGCCCTCACACTTTAAATGGAAGGAGGTCTGAGCAATGTCTAAATGACCAGTTACTTTGTAATTATACTCTATTTAGGAACCTTATGAGAACCATGTGAGATGGTGGAAATTGAGGAGGATGAGTGCCATATTTGTTGCGGGTTAGTGGAGTTTGGCGTGGTGCTTTCTAACTGTTAAGTCTTGCTTGGCTGTTGAAGAGCTGTGCAATTTCTGTCATGAAAGCATTTTCTGTGTTTTTCTGTTATGTTATATTGAATCTTCAGTACATTAACAAATTCACTGAAAAATGTGTAATTTATATACAGTAAATTGTTAATTGGTTTCAGCATATTTTGATAATTTAATCAATTGTTTCTATTATTTTCTTTTATAAACTTTAGAAGTGGGTAAACAGGGTCCTGAAACCTTTGAAAGTGGGGTTTTTTGTAATTCTAAAAAGATTAGTAAGAGTTTAACGTACCTGTTTAAAGGAGGAATATGAAATCCTTAAAGATTAGTAAGAGTTTAACGTACCTGTTTAAAGGAGGAATATGAAATCCTTAAATGAAAAGAAACAGAACACACAAGGCACATTTTGGAAATACACAAAAAGACTTCCTTCCTGCAGGCCTCCCCCCTAGGCCAGGTAAACCCTACCTTACATTTTATGTTTAAGTTAATTAGCTTTTTTCCAAAGTGATGTACAATTTTGATAGACCTATCTCATTGATCATAGTTTGATAGACCCATCTCATTGATCACAGTTTGATAGACCTGTCGCATTGATCAGTGTGATAGATCCATCTCATTGATCACAGTTTGATAGACCTGTCGCATTGATCACAGTTTGATAGCCCTATCTCACTGAGCACAGTTTAATAGACCTGTCATCTTAATCACAGTTTGATAGTCCTATCACTATCCATTCATTTGTTTGTGTCTTCATGATGACTGGATGTGGTTTTTACAGTTAGGCCCATTCCACAGGTGACTGATATGTTTTTATATTGTTTTTTTCAGAACATATTTAATTAATTGACTTTGATCCTGTACATTTTTGTATCTTCACCTTTGTTAACATACAAATACCACATTCTGCTAAATTAATACTTTTAATTGTTTATAGTATGTAAGGATGTATATATTTTTAAACTGGAATAATTTCATAAATAAATCATACATACAAATTTGAGGGTGATCAGGACTAAGCTTATTTTCATTGCTCGTTACACCCTTTTGAAATGATGAGTGAGTGACTGAAAGGCTCCTAGAATCTTTCTGATGGAAAAACCATCTTGTTTACCTTATCTGAAAGGGGTGATTCAGAAGCTGGTAAAATTTTGCATTATTCCTCGTAGTAGACACGGCAACTGTGTCAGTATAGTATACAGCAGAGAGCATACGTCAGCTGTTTCCACACACTGCTACTGCGGTCTGGTGGCACAGAATATGTGATGCATATTAGGTCAACTGTGCAATGCGTATGGGATATAGTGTGCCAGTAAAATTTTGAGCCCAAACATTAATGCGCTGACTGTTCACAGTGGGCTGATTGTTGAGCATAATAGTAATAATTATAATAATAATAATAACAATAAGAAAGCATATTAAGTGGTTCAGCAACTTCTTGAAATCAGTTGTGAAGCTCATTCTAGCTCCCTTTTCCCACAGCTCCTTATAGTGTGTGTTGGTAATTCTGCGCTATGTGTGCAGTGGCCATATCTCACATTGAAGAAGGGTGTCAGCCCAAAACATCTGTGAGGCGAGTAGAAAAGTAGACTAAACTGTTGAGTACTTCCTTTATTTCTAAACTTGTTTAATTCTATGTGCTGAAGTGCATTCTCTACTTCTCTAATTCGTCTATTAGTAGAGATTTAAATTGAGAAGTATGACCAGATCTGAATTCTGATTTCTTTATCTTAAAACCCCCTTAGGAGATACTGTGTGGTCATGCAGGTTTCTATTGTGTTAAGCTTATAAACAGGAACTGGCTGACTCATGGACTTTTTGAGAATTCTCGTCTATGGTTTCTGAAGTTAGTGCTCTGGGATGATCAGCTTCTTAAAGAAGTACAAACCATAGCTAGAAACACACTATGTGCTGTATGAGCACAATGAAAACCAAGAAGCTGAAAAAAGCCTAAAGACAGTACCTGATGGCATCGCTCTAGACAGCAGAACGGAAAAGTGTGAGATTTAGAGAAGTGACAGTGACAGTACTAAGAAGTGAAAAGGTGCTGCTGAGAGGAAATGGCACAAAACTAACAATCCATCCAATCTAACACAATTCCAGACATTGCTAACATAGAATAGAAAGCCTTTATTGTCATTATACACAGTATAATGAGATTAAAACAACTCCTTTAAAAGTGCACACAGCGCAAAGTATAAATATGTCCTATACTATCTAAGAAAAACACCTATGTAAACCCACTGAGTACCCAGACAGACAGAAAATAAAACAGATACGACAGACAGTGGGGGGGATAGGCAGCAGTACGGGCACGCACATGGGGATGATGCGTCAGAGCGGTTTCCCAGTCTGGGACAATTCAGACACTCACCCACATACAAATATGACAGTCCTCAGTGCAAATGTGAGTTCAGTATGGTGACAGCTTTTGGAAAGAAATTGTCCCTGAATCTATTTGTTCTGGCTGGTATGGACCTGAAATGCCTGCCAGATGGCAACAGGTTGAAGAGATGGAAACCGGGGTGGGTATTGTCCTTTAGAATGTCCCTGGCCCTGCTGAGACAGTGGGAGTTGAAGATGGTGGTAACTGAAGGCACAGGGCAGCCAATGATTTTTTGTGCAGTGTTAGTCACCCTCTGCAGTCTCTTCCTGTCAGCCTCTGTGCAGCTGGACTGCCACACTCCACCTCCTTTCTTCTTCAGCACAACCTCCTTGATTCTAATCAATCTGGCTTCAAAAGTGGCTACTCAACTGAAACAGCACTTCTTTCTGTGACAGAAGCCTTAAAAGAAGCCAGAGCGGCAGGTCAATCCTCAGTACTCATCCTGCTTGACCTATCAGCAGCATTTGATACATATCCTACTGCGCAAACTGGCCAACATGGGCATCAAAGGCAAAGCGCACTCCTGGTTTGAATCCTGTCTCACTGGGCAGCTCTTCTATGTGTTGCGGCTAGAGCAAACATCTGTGCTACACCACCTCAGCATAAGGATACCCAAAGGCTCAGTGCTGGGGCCCCTTCTCTTTGTCATTTATACCACCTCAACTGCTCCCATCTACCTTACCACCCGGCTACTCCGTTCCTCCAAAGAACGTCGTCTAGCACCTCATCTAGCACCACACCACAAGTCAGTCCAGACTATTCTAATCTCATCTGTTGTTCCATGCTGGTGGAATGACACTCCAAGTGCTGCCAAAGCAACCGATACCCTCGGATATCCTCTCCACATTCTTAAAGACCTTAGCTCTTCAGAGTGTATCTTTTGTCTACCTGGAATGAACATACAATGCAACCCCACTCTCTCTCAACTACACTCCTGCACTTTCATTTCCTGGCAATTTCCTGTTAGCAAGTTGCACTCCTAGTAGTTAGTAGAGTTTTTAAATTGTGTTGTAGCTTGAATGTTAATCCGTATTATATAAGTTGCTTTGGATAAAAGCATTTGCTAAACGCATCAATGTAAATGTAACTGTAAGGCTAGTGTGACTACACATTATCTGGCCAAAGAGGTATCACTCATTTCCTACTCCCATCCATAGAACAGAAATCAAAAGTAACCACTGTGACATAGAGTCCTCAACAACTAGCGACAACTGATCATGATCCCAAATTATGAGCGTGAATTAAAAAAAAAAATGTCTAATGATGACAGAGAATGAATTTCGTCAAGATGGAGTTAAAATTGTTGACATCAGGTGGTAGGGGAGCACGTAACAGTGCATAGAGTGTGAGTTTCACTTCAGTGAAGTCTATGTGAAACTGAACAAAGCCAAAGAGCAAATCAGTGGAGCATGGAGTGGAGGGGCCAGCAGGCCATGACAGTGGTTCTCCCCACTCATCATCCCATCACTGATCATTTGTGTTCACATCATAGTGAACTTTATTGTCATTCACACCATATAATGAGGAATGTATAACTGAATGAAGTTGTATTTCTCCAAGTTAAATATACAAATGTGAATCTAAAAGGCAAATGCATGCAAGACAGCACCACCCAGACACGACAGACAGGGAAATGGAACAGGAAATGTAAGCCTGATACTTGAAATAAACTGACCAAGTGATGAGAACCAATGAATTACTGTACAAAAATAGCACAATTTCAGACAGTCTGTGTGTGTGTTCAGTTCAACAGTTGTTATAGGCCAGCATGGTTGTGTAGTGTTAAAACGTATTGAGTCTGATTTCTCTGCCTTGCACCATGATAGCATTTGCCACATGGTAAAAGGTTGAGGTCATGGCCAGGCTAGGTTGGGTTGCAGCATTGATAAGAGGAACTGATGGTGTCAGAAGGGTACAATTCCAGTGAATTGAAGCATTTGATTCTCGGTTCTACTCGATTCTCACTTGTATCTGCTGAGGCATGACGTTGAGAGATGTAGGTCTCAAATAGATGGGAGGTCTGAGGTTCTGATCATTTTCTCTCGTCCTCATCGCTCTCTAGAGAAACTTCTGGTCCGCAGCAGTGTATCTGGCATAGACTGAGAGGCTGCTGGTCAGGATACACTCTATACTGCCTCTGAAGGAGTGAGAGCAGGACTGTTCTCCACTTCCACTGCAAGAAGTCCAGAGACTGCAGTGTCTTCTTTTTACTTTTTGGGCTTTTTCACCTTTAATCGGAAAGTAGAAAGCAACAGGAAGTGACTGGGAGAGAGAGAGAGAGACAGAGAGGGGTTGGAAAATGACTCGGGGGTCAGAACTGAACCCGACCCTGTGGGCATGGACATCCCAGTCAACTGCACCACGGCGCCCCGCTGTGGCGCCTTCTTGACAAGAAAGATGGTGTCTAGTACATGTCAGGGCATCCATGAAATGCACCCCCAGGAATTTGGTGCTTCTCACTGACTCCACAGCATTGCTAATAATATATGTATATATTATTACTTTGGGCGAACCCTGTTGTGTTAAATGTGCTATATAAATAAACTGCCCTGACTTAACTTTATGTTGAAGAACTGACCATTACTGTGATTGAAGAGCCTACCTATGAGTTGCCAAATGATGAGCTTACAAAACTAGCCTGATTAGTTAACTTGGCTCATGTGTTTGTCACATGTGTGTACATAGGTCTATATCAAATGCAGTTCTAATAATTATGGTAGGGATAATGCATGAGTGAAAAAAAGTCATTTCAAATGTGAGGCAAACTTAAGACTGAACAACTTTGTTTACTAGATGACAACTAGCCATGTAGCCAAATATTATGGTAAATGCTGGGCATACACGGATCCATCAAGGTCGATGCTAGACTGGATGAGTCGGATGGACAGGGAGTGGTCATTCTGAACATTTGATGCAGCTGCCGATTGTTGCTATGTTATGCAACCGATGATGCTCTTCCACCACTGATCCGCATCTAGCATCTACTTCCATGGATCTGTGTATACTTAGCATTTACCATTATTTCACATCCAACACACTAGCCTCAAGAAATAGCTTATGCTGAACAAGGTTATATGGACAAAAAAAATCTTCATCTGAAAAGCTGGGCTTTATTCGGCAATGACACGTGCCAATATATCGTAAGGGCATTTTATGAGATATTTCACTAATCTGCCCACTAAATCATGGAGGCTGGATAGGAGTGGTGAGAGGAGCCATATATACAAACATTAAGCTAGGAGGAAAAAAACAAGTCAGCACCAAAATATCCCTTTATAACACATAACTTCACAGAGGCTCTGTACAATTTTTTAATCTCATCCAAAAGCAATCATTGAATTTTGTGCCAAGAGACAAGTCTCCACTACATTCTACTGTTGTCTCCCAAGCAGTTCTGAAGTAGGTAAGTCAGTAGATAGCCTGCTATGACCCATGCAGTACAAGGTGAACATTCCAAATTACCAGTTAAGTAAGATTTCAACTAAGAACTGAAACATAATGAAGATATGATGTAGGTAGTTATAGATATGTTCAATTAAATGTGAGTAATTACTATGTAAGTTGGAACAATCTACTTTTGTCATTCCTAGCCTATGTCACATTTCAGGAATATTTTCTTTTTCAACAGCCAGCCTACAGCTTGGGCCTACTTATGGTGTAGACCTGAGTTTTATATTACTGCTTTATTATTACCTCCGCCAAGGACGTTATGTTTTTGCTGGCATTTGTCTGTCTGTCTGTCTGTCTGTCTGTCCAACTGAGTAGAACTAATTGAGCAGACATGCTGTAAGGCCTAAAATTTTGGCTAAAATTATATGTGCAATTAGATATGTAAACTATTAGAAAGGGTTTTCTGCTAAATTAGCACAGTCACTGCATTGTCAAGTTAATGAATGGATTAAACTCTGTGCAATATACATTCAGCAGATGATACAAAATCTGATGCATTCTCAGATGCTGCAATTTCCTTCCTACAGGATAACTGAATTCATTATTAGCTGTTTACTTGACTATCTTATGATGTTGTAAATGGTATCATTGTAATTCCCGACCATCAAAACATAGGGGTGTCACCTTTTCATTATTACCATGTTTGGTCTTTGAGATAGGATGTAAAATACATAATTCAATTATGGCGGAGAGCAAAAATGGTTGCTATGGCAACCATGAAGTATTTACAATGTCATGTAGGCCTATAGTTTTGTTGTAATCCCATCAAAACGTAGGGACTGCCATCACCTTTTCTGTATTTTCTCGTTTGGTTCAAGAGAGATGATGAAAAAATACAGTATTCAGTTATGGTGGAAAGAACAATGGCTTTTTTGCAATTTTTGGAAATGTTCAGGGCAACAAGTGTGTTAAATTTCATGCTTTGAAAAGTGAACATAACAGGTGACCTTTGGCACAAATCATCTAGATCATAATCAATTAGCTCAGAGAGGCTGTTCTATACTGTGGAACACAGCTGAGGGGTGTTGTTAGGCATGAGGTGAGCAAAGCGAAGCTGAGTACCATTACACCACCTCAGCTGTGCTATATTCATAGTATAGAATGGACTCAATGAGCTTATAGCTTTTCTAAAATTGTTACCACACATACCTAGCTCAGTTTCATTAAAACAAAGCCTCGGCTACAAGAAATGTAACGATTTATTCCTAAACATCAATTCCTTTGCCAAGGCAAACATTTCCTTCAGCTGAATGGTTGCCAAGTGACACACAAACACAGCCAACGTAACTTTTGAATGGCGCCGCAATATAGAACGAATTACTGATTGTAATTTTCCTGCATGACCCTGGCAGTTGGGATAGCCCCTTGAGTCGTGGATCTGCCCAAGGTTTCTTCATAAGGGAGTTTTTCCTTGCCCTGTTGCTCTTAGGTGTTCTTCTGTGAAGCGCCACAAGACAATACTATTGTAAAAGGCGCTGTATGAATAAAACTGAATTGAATTGAACTGAATTAAATTGTGGCCACAGCCGTACTCAGTAGTGCTACAGTACTTAAGTAAACATAGAAATAGCCATCAAAATAATGCTAGTTTTAGTGGTCAATATTTAAAAAAAAATGTATATTGATATTGTATTATTAGCTCCCTGGTCTATATGGAATTGATACAAAACTCCTCATTTTTCCATGGAAATGCTGATAACCAAAACTGCTTCCTGAAGAACAAAAACAAAACGTCAACTAATTCTGATTCAGATATTTTAATGATAGGCTGACTAGACAAAAAAAGGGGGCGGGGGGGGGGGGGGGGGTTGCAAAAATGGCATGGTCAAAATATTTGACCCCTTACTCGCAGTCAATAGTGTAGGCCTACGTTTTTGCTCTCAAAATGGACAACAACCTGTTTTTCTTTAGATCCTAAATACCATAATTCCTTAAACAATGGCCAGGGTTAGGGTTAGGGTTAGGGTTAGGGCCTTTATGTACTTTAGCTGCACCAAACATAGGCTTTTATTTCTATTATTTCTTTATTTTCACAGCTATGCTTTGGTGGGCATGATGTCTGCATCTGCATATATATAAGCCATTCATTACAAATGGATTATACTATGTGCGTCCTCCTTAAGTCAACAGTGGTCTCCTGTGTTTTGTTGACATTGGCAGGTTGTTGTTACATCAGACCACAAGTTGGTTCACTTCCTCTGAGTAAGATGAGCTGTCATCATCGCTGATGAGGCCCACCACCGTTGTGTCATCTGCAAATTTCATGATTTAGCTTTGGCAAGCCATGAGAAAAGCCATGAGTCATGAACAACAGAGGACGTGGTGGTTGGAAGTCCAATATATAGTTCCACAGGGTGGTGTTGATGCCTGGGAGGCCTAGTTTTCTTACCGATGTCAATGCTAAAGTTAATGAAGAGCATCCACAATTGTTGACATTATCTGGGCCACGGTGATGGCGTTAGGCATAGCACTGCAGGGATTATTATAATTATTATTTGGCACTTGGGTATCATCAAAGCACTTCTTCATGATGGGAGTGTGTGATGTAGTCTGAGTGCTGATGTCACTTACGTCTTTGGCAGCGGTATGGTAACAGCGGCTGTAAAGCACGGGGATGTGATGGCTGGGCTTGGGGATATGTTAGACGTCTGTAAGGACATGCATCAACTTGTCAGCATATTTCCAGCACATGTTGTCTAAACATGCAGCTTTTCACAGGCTGTCCCTGTGTACAGGATCCTTAAGACATCAGCTGGGTCAATACAGAGTTGACCAGGCTAGGAGGGGCTTTGGTTGGTGTTTGTCTCCTAGGAGGAAGATGGTGTTGTCATCATAAGCTGGTGTTTGTGTGTGTGAGTGTGTATGTGTGTGTGTGTGTGTGTGTGTGTTGGGGGCAGGTGGGTGAGGGGAGGAGTCGATGGGGGGAGTCTATGAAGGATCATTTGAGTCAGTGTGTGACTGTGTGTTCTGTAAAGACGTAGACATAGTGTAGTGCTTCTCTCTTCTTAGTTTGGGAACTAGGGTCTACAAACTGGACAATAAGGACAGCATTCCCAGACTAACTTACCTTATATGGAGATGATTTTTGAGAATCTCTCAGAATGTCATTTGACACTTTTTTAAAACATTATTTCATCTTATTTCATCTCAATTATATTTATACAGTGCCTTGTACAATGCAATTGTCTTGTGGCAATTTACAGACAAGAAGCACCCTAGAGCAACAGGGTCAAGGAAAAACCCTTGTGGTAGTTAGTCTAGTAAGAAACCTTGGGCAGATCCACAGCTCAAGGAGCCAACCCAACTGCTGGGGGTCATGCAGGAAAAGTACAGTCAGTAGTTACCATGATAGTCAACAATTTGTCCATGATTTTGGTTGAGTATCATAATAATTCCAGAATATTGTTCCACAACATTATATCATAGGAGGCTGTCTTAAGTTCTGACTGGAAAGTGTAGCTAGCAGTCAGACATAATGTTAAAGTCAAGACGCGAGATCAGTCATGGGGGCAACATTGGGTGGGTCCATTTTGACAATGCCATTGTGAGAAGGGGTCAATTGCAAGGCGTCTAGGAAGGAAAGTCGGTTCTGTCATGGGGCTCGAGTGAGAGAGACCTGCTGTCTTAGAGAGCCACTCTGAGAGCCATTGAGTACAAAAACCCCAGAGGGCATGAAGTACAGTATGTAATGCATTAAGCCATGATAGGTTACTCTTGCAGTTATTTGACACAGTGTACACACTGAAGCACTGTAGGCAACACTGATACTGTATGAAATAGGAGATTAGTCTACACTAGATGGCGGTAGTTGCCAACTTTATAGTCACCTCTTCAAATCTGAGATTACCATAAACTTCAGTTTATGTAGCCTGTATGCCTAGGTGATAGGAAATCAAGTTAATCAAGCAGCCTACACTCATTTCTGTCAAACCCCAAAACAACTGAAATGTTTTCAAAATATTATGTGTCTTTAGGCCCTCCTGGCTACAATAATGGTGGAAAAGGCTACAATATCCCAGTGAAACAAGGTTTTGGTTCAGTCATAGGCTAGCTATGAGGATGGGGATGTGACAAAAATGGCCAGTAAGTTGGGTTACTTCAACACGCTCACAAGCAGGTGGTCTACATCCTCAGTACAAAAAAAAACAAAACTAAAAAATAATAAAACGTTTTGTTCACATGATTCAGGTAGAGCAAACGAGAATGAGAGGAGACAAATTTCAAAAAAGAATCAGCCTGGCCAACCCCCCAACCCTCCCCCAGCTCTTAATAATGAAGTGATGGAAGCAATGGTGACCTGGAGAGCCCAGCGAGTATGTGAGTGAGGAGCCACTCAGGGAACATTAGTGCTGTTACTCATCCTCTCATCTCCCTGTTCCCAGAGATGACGGACGTGTGTGAGGTGGGGGGCGAGGGGGCTGCTGCCCAATCATCCTCTTAGTCAAATGAGGGGTGTGTTTGTTTCCCTGTTCCCTCGCGCTCATGGCGCACGACGGTAATTTGCACCCGCCTGAAAACGGGGGAGGGAATGACCCCAAGCGCCGACCTGTCCTCGGTTTCTCCCTCTCTTGCCTGCCTCGTCTGCAGTTGGAGAGCTCCTCTCTGTCAGTAGTGAGCACGTCCACAGCGCTTTGCTGAGAAAATTACCGTGTAGATTAAGACAACGTTAATGGACACCTGCCTGACCATCCATGGATGTTTTCCCTCTCGTGTGAACACGTGCTTCCATGCGCCTGTACACTATGCTTAACGCAGCCAGACTGTCCACATGCCAATGCTGTAAATAACTAATCCATTATCTAATTTTCCTTTGCCTTCACGAGTCTCTTCACTTTATTAAGTTTGGGACAGAGTCATCATAACTGGGGAGTAAAAAGTGAGCCACTTCAGGACTGAAGATGATGTTGGACATTCCTTTCCAGGTGATGCAAGGCAGCTTACTCATCTGCCAGTCTACTATCATCAACTGAAACATTTGTGTCTTAGATGCCTCTTCTGGCAACCTGTGAAAGAAGGCCTGTCTTTGCTGCACGTTTCCCCAAATCCCCAAAAAATGTTACGTGAGTCTGACCTTCACTCATATGTGCTAACAGAAGGTGACTTTTACCCTAAAGTTTAATTAGGATTATGTCATTATTCTCAAGATGGCATGTTTGATAAAGCTGCTCCATGTTCCAAATAGGCTTTGTGATCCTGTCAATGATTCATTTCAAGCATCATTAGTGGGTAATTCCCCCTCCTTTCACATTTATTAAAAGGGTCTTATTTCTTTTGGAGAAAAACAAGGCCATAAACGCGTGGTGCTTGCAGCGACTGAGAGGAGTGTGGAGGGGAGAATGGACTAATAAGCCCCCTTTGAAAAGCAAATCATCTGTCACTGATGGAAGATTTCATTCACATGAATAGGTCAAGTGCAGCACAACCAAAATGGATATTTACATTCATCATGTTACATGCTGTAAATATATTGTAGCAATCCTACATTGAAAAAGAGAAATGAAAATCTTTTAAAGAATAATTTGTAATACTGCTTCAGAGGAAATATATAAACATAATATTCATCATGCATTGTTAAGTTCTTGAACCAAAACACAGTACATGTACACAGAACATGAAAGGAAGTCGGCGCCAATCAAACGCTGGAGCAATCTGGGAAACAGTAGCTCTCCATCCCTTCCTGGGGCCTTTAGTGAGCCACAAGGGACATGATGTGATTCCTCGAGGGCAAAGTCTTCTCTGCCGTCATCCAGGCTATCCAAGGCTGTTGCCTGCGAACATTGATTTTTCCCTGGCAGCATGTCTGCTGATTGCCCTTATCAAAATCATGAGCTGTTAAATGATCGCCATCTTTAATCACGCACACTCTTGCCAGCAGCCATTGACATTTAGTGGAATTAATTAACGCAAACATGGAGAGAGGGAGAAAGGGAGTGAGAAGAGGCCAGGTGAGCAGAGCAGAGTAGAGGACAGAAGAGAGGAGAGGACAGAGTCTCACCATCTGTGGGCTCAAAAATTCTGAGCTGGCGGACAACAGGGAAGCAGACCACACACTCTCACATCTCCTGATCTGGATTCAAAGTGACGAGAGAGATCTCTCACAAGGGCGTGAAATTAAATGAGTTTTGAAAAGGTTGTGTTATCTGAAGGACTGTCTCCATCCCTCTGTGGTGACAATGCCGGTACAAATTGATCACTCAACTTTAGTGTGTTTGGCAAATGGTGTTTACTTTTGAAGAAGTAAAAGATGAAACATTAAAAAAAAAAACTATACATCACCAGTAGTAAACTGAAGAACTTGTAGAAGTCTCTGCAAGATCAATCAACAATTAATCAGATCTGTTTTGCACAGTTTTTCACTTGCAAAAGTATAAAAGCACATTTTATTCAATATTCATATGAATACTGGAGGAACTGGTGGGAAGATTTTCCAACTAATTTAGTTTGAGTTATTTAATCATTTTGTTTTGAAATTACTTATGAAATGTCTGAGAGCAATTTCAATTAGTTTTGTGTTTGAAGAGCCGGGATCCATACACAGACAGAAACTTGTTAATCAATGATGCTTTACTTAAGGCAGACATCAACACAGAAAGGGTTCAAAAAGATCTACTTACCTGCAGCAAACAAAGGCCTACATTCACAGGTTGCCAGAAGACGCATCTAAGACACAAATGTTTCAGTTTATGAAACATCATCATTACTCTCTGAAAACAAACTGTCACGTTTCACTCCATAGGTCACTAATCTAACTGCGAACTCGCACACGCATGCCCTGATGAAAATATGGCTGTCATGATAATGGTGTAAATGTGACTGATTACATTGCGAAACATTTGTGCAGTCCTTTTGTCTTTCTGTTTGTATTATGGATGCACTATTCAGCCAATGTGCCACACAGGCACATTCAAAGATGATTGTGGGAGACATTGTCATGCAGCATCTGTTTCACACAGACAGTCCCCTTTTTTATGGCCATGTAAATATACATGTCTTTATTTGTCAGTCGCCTCTCTCTCCCCCACCCCCACCCCCATCCTCACACACTTTTGTCTCTTTCTCTCTCTCTCTCTCTCTCTCTCTCTCTCTCTCTCTCTCCAGCAGTCGATTGTATGGAAAAGACTCGAGTGTGCCAGCCACTGTCAGTCTCTGTGCAGCAGGTCAGTCTCTCACATTCACTACTTAATCAGGCATGTTTGCAAATGTATTGCCTCACTGCTAGGCCATTCATGAAAGCCTGACCCACATTATCACCTCCCTGTCACAGGAAAATAGGAATTCAGCTTCTGTTAATACAATGAAAAGACATCCCAACTGAAAGAGACAGGAGAGGATATTGAGACTAACCAAACAGATCGGACAAAATCATGAAGTTAGTGTATTTCATGTTGCTTTGTGCCACACACGCCAGTAATATAAATTTGTGCTTCACTGCACCACAGGATCCTCGTGATGGTACCAAACACCCTGTGGCACAAATCTGTTCTTCTGTGGAATGCTGTTCCTCCCTATTCTGACTGTTAATCATGACTGTATCATGGTATACCATCTTTATTGTAGTTAGATCTTACTTTAACCTTATATGTGTCTATATGGAGTCTTTGGCCTTATCTGTGTCCTTATATGGAGTCTTTGGCCTTCTTCTGACATCCCCTTTTTCTGTCTCTTTCTCCCTCTACCCAGCCAACCCCATGCAGATAGGTCCCTTCTTATAAGCTAAAGATCTGCTCCAGGTCTCCTCTATAGAGTCTTTCCTAAGCTAAACTGGCATTTATTTCTATATATGTATGTAATATAGTCTGTCAATGAAAACTGAAATGGAAACAGAATTGTTGTATATAAGGATAGGAGTGTTGGCAGGAGAGCAGGCTACAGGGGGTCATGAAGTGCTTCAGCATGTGCTTGGCCACAGGCTGCTTCTCCATGGATCTCCAAAATAACAGCTGTGTGTCTTTGACAGCAGATGAGCCACCTGTGAGTAGATTCATTAGAAACCCAGCCGAGGATCCTGTCTGTTTGCTCCTCTGCTAGAGAAAATGGCCCATAACGAAGCCTGTAGTGCTACCTTAGTAATGCAAGTAATGGCAACCCCGGGCCATTATGAGTGTGTGTATATGTGTGTGTGTGTGTGTGTGTGTGTGTGTGTGTGTGGCACGGCGGCCGGGCACCAAAGACATGCGGGGAGCAGGACCGTGTCAGAGTGGAGGGCCCACTGTGAACATGTGTGGAGTGGGTCAGACAAGAGCACCTGCTGCCAGAGCTTTCTCTCATGAGAGCTTTCAAATCGATTCAGAGAGGGAGCCAGAGCACGAGAGACAGGGAGAGAGAGAGTAAGGGATATGTACCTGAGCAGAGGGAAGTGGGCATGGCACTGATGGAGTTCAGTATTTACCACTGAAAAACAGAGTTCTGATGTTATTTTCACCACCAGCCCTCCTCCAAATGAGCCCATTCATGCTGCTGCTTTTGAGTAGGGAGAAAAACAGGAGTTTGTTTAGTCTGCCTGCTGAGAGAAGTAATCAGAGTTGGCAGATGAGGGGACTGTGGCTCATGGGCTTGTTTTCACCACAGACACAAAATGTCTGTCTTTCCTGTCATATTTGGTGTTTTTTCATGGATGCCTAAAGGCTGCTATGGGAAAATGTCAAATTGTGACCATTTAAGTGGTTTAATTATCAACTCCTCCGCATCCACCAGGTGCTGGCAAATTTCAGATAGATAGAGTCCGGTGAAGAAACTCAATGCAAGACAGACAGACAGACAAACAGAGAGAAGGGAGTAAAGTCAAGCAGGAATAATTTGTCTTAAACTCAACCTGCAAAGAATTTCAATTAGCCCAGCAGTCTGCAGAAATATGAAAGGAAGATAGCTGCTCCTCAGACAATGTTCATTTGGAGCCGGAGCAGAGGAGCTAGGGGCCAGTGGTTTGCCTCAGGCACAGCATGTCTACAGGAGGTTACCCTACCTTACACATCTAGGGACAGAACAGTTACACACATCCTTAACGTGAGGACCTGCCCACTGAGAGTATCAATCACAAAGCCTTGACTTTACTCTGGACTGAAATGCTGATCAGTCCAAGGACATTCCTCAAGCCCTAATTATTTCTATCCCTGCCAAAAGTCAACTAATCACTATTCACCAACCAAGGACAAAAGCACAGACCTAAAGCTGATTTTTAAAAATTAATTGATATTTAGTAAATGTAACATTTATTCTACATACAAAAAATGAGTTTGAAAAAATATTTGATTTGGTAAATCTGTTGAGGAAAAAAAATCTTCAGTCACTGCAATCATTGCAGTGGGTTGTTGACCATGTTTAGATATACTACATCTACATCTGAAAGTTTTTGACCTCAGTGGTTATTTGTAAACAACATATAAATGTTTCTTATTGTTACATGTGCAAAATCATTGTGAAGTTAAGTAGGTCAAGATGTTAGTAAATAAATTGAGTGGAGAAGAGAAGGAGTGGAGTTTGATGGAAAAGTTCAAATTGACACTTCTGCTCTTTCTATTTTGTTTTGTTGTTTATTTTGGGCTCTTTTAAAAATCATCTACATCTTAGGATACAAGGTTAGTGTGTTGCCACATGCGTGTAGTTACTGGGTGTAAGAAATACTAATGTGCAGTTGTAGTTGTTTGTCAGCCTATACTGGGCATAAAATGAGGGGTGTTGAGCAGGGCAGCAAGTAAAGCAGGCCTTTGGGCTTGGGCAGGTCCATGAAGGTTTTATGGAGGTGTATGGAGTGGGGGTTGATGTAAAGTGTATAGAGCGCTTTAAGTGTGCGTGTATGTGTATGTCCTGTGTAATGTGTTAGGATGTGTGTGTGAGTGTTGTGGACAGAGTCAGTATAGTGTGTGTTTAAGTTCTGGATGGCCTGAGGATAGAAATGTTCTCCTTCAGTTTTACCCATTTGGCTACATCTTCAGGCTGCGTCTTCTTGACCTCGGCAGTCCTTCAGAATCTTTTGGGAACTGAAATACTCTTCTTGAATAGATGTCTTGCAGGGCAGGGTGTTGAGTTCTGATCTGAACGCAGCACTCTGCAGTCTTTGGCCCTGAAGTTCCCATACCAGGCCATGATGCTACCTGTTACACTCTTTACAGCTGAATCCTAGAAAGCATTGTATGTAGATGCTGAAACTTTGAATTTCCTTAGCTGATGAAGGAAGAAGACTCATTGTCTGGACTTCTTCAAATGTTGTATGTTAACAGTCCATGTTAGATCTTCAGTAATGTGGCCACCAAAGTATTTCAGACGTGACTTAAGTGTGGGTGTAATAACAACTCTGCTGCCTCCTATAATCAGCCACCATTTCCGTGGTTTCACTGACATTCAGTGTCAAGCCATTAGACTCACATCACTGTATTGTCACCACTGTCATTTTTAAACTTGATGATGGTGGTGTGACTACAACTGGCTTTGCAGTCATGAATGCAGATGTTGTACAGCATCTAATCAACAAATATACAATGCAGTAATTACTAATTAGTCTAATCATTCTTAATAACAAACTATAAGTATATCCAACATAATCACATATTTTGAGGTACAGACATGTATGTATGATGTCAAGCGTTTACTCTGATCATGAAACTACCTTTTTTGCTATTAGCTCTATGCATCCTACAGTCACAGAATATTTATGTTTTCACCATAGCTGACAGACCTGTGGTATCACTTGTTAGAAACAGTGCCTTGAATGCTAATGTGGGAAGTTGCTATAATGTTAAACAAGTTAGGTGTTTGATGTCATTTCTACAGTGAAACATAAACCAGTGGAACCACATTAGTCTTGCTCAACTTTCCTCCCAGAATCAGTTCAGTGGATCACTCGACTGCAGACAGTGTCACAAAGATGGGCTGAATTCAGCCAATACGCACATACACACACACACACACACACACACAATGTATAATAGTATGTATAACAAATGTATAGTCCTCTATGTTCCACTTTGTTCCACTTTGCAGAAATGGTGCTTTTATGTACACTGTCCCGCAATTTATTCTGACATTAATGAATGCCCATCAAATAATGAAGTCCAGCAAATAAGGTTTCAGGAAATTCATCTGGGGAAATGGCAGGCATTAGCCACGTTTCAAACTGGAGAGGTTTTTATTATTATTATTGGCTTTTTTCTATGCATGTACTACAGCCTGACTGTCTTTTCTTCTTTTTCAGATCAGGATACAAGTTCATCAGTTCATCAGGCCTCATTCATCTTGGCCGCCATAACTGTTTCCTCCGTCTCCATATTCTTCTCACACCTGTGATTTAGTTCTTATTTCCCACCAGCATCAGGCACACTCAAGTCACAGCCTTTCTGCTATTGTAAATTATTTAAGCAGACCCTGTCTGGCTGTTAAGAACATAAATTTACTATATATCTCCTAGATTGTTAGATGTGTCATGAAGTAGCCAATGAACACATTCAGGTCTCATAAATTACAGGTTCACGGTGGATCTCTGATTCTACAAGAGCAAAGCCAGTCCAGACCCTTTGCTTTCCTGACCCTTTTGGTTTGCATATCGCCAGACTTTGTGCCTGATCTCCGGGCAGCTCCCCCTAAATGCTCATGTGTCTAACAAGGGTCCAGGCTGCAGAAGTAAGGTTTCAAAACTTGACTTGATTGGGCAAATGTGCAGCGGCCCAGAAACCAGAGGCCATGTGCAACCACGCCAGGTCTGCCACATCCGGCATCTTCATCTGATAAACATCTTAGCTGTCCTGTCTCAACCTTGCGGGAGAGACAGAAGAGTGACTCAGTTTGATAGTCTTTAGACTTCGCTTTGTTACCTCTGCTTTTTATTTTTATTCCATCAATACTTAATTAAGTAATTCACTTAATTTATTCTGTAATAAATCATTGATCCTGATCCAACGTAACCGAGTCATCCAATCTTCTATTCTGCTGGGAAGAAAACATAACGCAACTTTAAGGTGAACAGTGACTTCAGGTGAAAAGTCAACCTGGAAAAAAACCCAAAATCTAACAGATGGGTCGTTTTGTTTTTCTTTTAGACAAACTGGAGTGGTGGTAATGCTTTAGGCCAGTGAAGTACTGAGTAGAGAGAAGGTAAAAACGACGTAATAAAAAGTGTTACAGACTTTGTATGTAATGCTTGCATAATTACAAAGTAAGTACCAGTCATTCAAAACAACAACAGCAACAAAACAGTTTTACATTTTTATGCATTTGATAGACAATTGTTTAAACTGACTTGCATTCGTCAGCTATCAATTATTTCAGGGTCAGTCTTAGCTAGAGCAGCTTAGGGTAAATGGGCCACACATTTAATACCATTTCAGGTGTGCCAGCTTATTCCTATGATTTCAGATGTACCAAAGTAGCATGTAAGTAATACATGATGATGCTTTGGATGTACTATATGCATATAATTGAGTACTAACATAAGGCCTAAAACCAAAAAAACAAACAAACACATTTTTGTTGAGTACTTTCCCCTTAATCGCAATGGAAGTGTGGCATCAGGTGCAGCAACCTAGCCTATTGTGAATTAATTTCATTTCAACCCTGTGTGAAAGTTTCACAGTGCTGCTAAATTCATTAGGAGAATCTCAGCACTGGCCTCTTTAATATGGAGAAATGGAAGTTGGGACTCTGTCTGAGATGACAGTGAAATCTGAGTGGAGAATCTCAGACTGTTCTGCCACATAATTACCATTCCACCCTCACCACTATGGACTTATGGGAACTGGTTTCCATGACAATGCTGCTTTTGATGGATAATTGAATGAATGGAAGATTGAGGTATTTTGTTTGTGTAGGTCCAAGACATAACATGGAAAAAGTACATGGTCACAAAATTAAATTCCAGGGAATTTGAAGAGGGTAATGTTTTCTTCCATGAAACTGTAAAGCAGGTTGCTTGACCCATGTTAGTCGATGATAACAGCAACCCCAGCCCTGCCAGTAAACTTGTGCTGCATGTCCCTGCTGAGCAGAATGCCTCCAGATTACTGAACGACTCAGAAGCTGAGGAGAATTTACTGAGCACCCTCCACAGTGTTCTGTTGTTGCTGCAAAACAACATTTGATCTCTCTCTCTCTCTCTCTCTCTCTCTCTCTGTGAGTGTGAGTGTGTGCGTGTCTGTCTGTCTGTCTGTCTGTCTGTGCTGTCTGTGTGCGTGTGTGTGTGTTACTGAAATAAGACATTTCCTTATTTTACAACCTCTGCTCAATATGAACGTGTGTGAGAGAGAGAGAGAGAGAGAGAGAGAGAGAGAGAGATGGAGAGAGAGAGACAAAGAGAGAGAGGAAGGGACAATTGTGCCCGCTGGCTAATGGCTGACACTACATTAAAGCCAGCTTACATGGAAGCCAGCGGGAGAGACCTGGGCTGAAGATGTCATTACAGGCTGCCCAACAGGTGTCCCACAGACTGATTTACTCTGAATAAACATGGCAGGATTTATGATGTGAAATGACACCACTCCCATAAAACAGGAGTAATGGTAGCGACAGTGTCAATGAAAAAAAAAAATGAATGTCCGTACTGTCAGAGTCGTATTTATGTTATGTCTCAGGAGAGACTGTGAAAGTCTGGCAAACACTGCTAAAATGATCTATTACAGACTGACTGCTTGACACTTAATTCAATTGTTTTTTAACCACTGAAATTACATGTGCCAAACTCAAGGGTTTATAACCCCCTTTGTTATGCTGCCAAGTCGTGGGACAGCCAGGGATGAAAAAATCTGGTTTATGAGAACTTACCAGCCCCACACAATAACTGAGGGCTTACATCAAGGGCAACATTGACCTCCATAAACCAATGCTTGTCTCTTGATGGATCCGCATGAGAGCTGTCAGTGTTGGGCAGTAGGGCCAGATGAATGGAGCCATTAGCAATGCTAACACCACCACTGTTACTCATTGGGAAGATATGTGTTGTCAGTGAGGTGTGGTTTCAGCTTTCAGCCGTGTGCTGACCTGCTAGACTTCCACAGCTCTAGCATGACCCCTCCTGTCCCACTTTTTATACAGTCTATGCACTAGACTCCGCCCCCATCTTCTGTGGCATTCACTTTCTCACAGTTTCCTTTTCCATGTTCAGGTACAGCCACCTCTCATCACCCTCCTTTTCGCACAACAATCACTCTGGCCCTGTTTCACACACACACACACACACACACACACACACACACACACACACACACACACACACACACACACACACACACACACACAGACACAGCACTCGGAGACCTCTATGTACAGAACATCCCAACCCCGGAGTATGGAGGCCTGATTCAGCAGTGGCCTGTGGTGTGTTTGCATAGGTTTGTGTAATCAGGATATAGCCCCCCTCAGAGTGGGCTGCTACGAGACCACAGCTGCCAAATGAGGCATAGTCAGCCCTAATCACTCTGAGCTATGCTACCTTTGAGTTCTCTTTACCACACATATGCTGGACACGAGTCTGTGTGGAGTGGAAGGAACACTCCTTGGACGTGCAGACCAGCCTCTCTCTCCTCCTCCGTCTGGCCAAAGGCCATGGCATCAATTTAGACCGAGACGTTGTGTGAACACTCCCAGCCTTACAGACGGGACCTCAAATAGCAAAGATATAAACAAGAGAAGCTGAAATACAGTCAGTGACATTTTTGTGGAAGTTGGGAGGACAGAGAGGGGGTGGGTGGTAAGCATGAGAGAGTTATTCCATAGTGGACATACAAGTCCACACGCCCCCCATGTGAAACTGTTGTTCCAACTGAAGGGGAAGTTCAAAGTCCTGAGGCAGAACATTCTCATCTGGACATGGCTATTCTTGTAGCTTTTAGAGAGAGTGCGGCAGCCGTGTTTGTAAATGCAGCCATAAAGAGGAAAATGGCTCCGGCATGTGCAAAAGTGAACGCTCCCCTACTTGAATGATAATTATGTTGCCCAGGGTTGCTTGGATACCAGCCACGTGAAATCGCGAGGGTATCAGGGGTTATGGAGGAAAATTCAGATTCCCTCTACTGTTGTGTGCTGCTATGCGTGTTCAATACAGGAAATAAAATCAGCACCTCACTCAGTGATATCTGTCATCAAAGCATCAATGTATGGTGAAACATTCATGTCAATCCTGTTTTGAATTAAAGCAACAAAATCTCCTCTGGCTGAGTAAACTCATTAAAACAGACAGTGCTGTGGAAACCCTGAAAAAAAGATAAAATAGCAATTATAATGTGACTTTTGGAAGAAAGAAAATGCAGTTTAGTTTTGTTCAAATAAATTCAAATGTACTGTGAAAATATGAATGAGTTTGTATTTATGAGCTGAGAGTTGATATGTGTGAAAAGCAGCCGAGGGATCACGCAATTCTCCAAGCACATAAGAGTCCAAAGGAAAAGAGAAAAACATGCATTTTTTTATCTTTTTATCTTTCATCACATTTGGATGAAAATTTTCTCACAGTTCAAGGCCCCTTAACAGCATTTAGGGCCCAGATGTATTCAAGGCCTAGCCTTGTGCTGAACGTACTTTTACAAAAGTACCCCCCCCCCCTCCACACACACACACACACACACACACACACACATACACACACATACACAAAAACACACCATCCTCACGCACATACACACACACACACACACACACACACACACACACACCTCTGATAACAAAGATGCAGCATTTCAGGAGAGATATAGGCATCAATTTCAAGTTTATTAAAATTTCAAGTAAAATAATGTGCTCACTAATGCATACAAAATGCATGTAGACAGATAGAATGTGGGCTTATGAGTGTGTCTAGATTATAGAGAAATCTGCATTGTAAACATCATTAATGGTAGGAACTTTGTTGACTGCAGCCTGATGCTCGTCCAAACCCCAAGGCCTAAGCAGGCGTGTTGTTGACAGGAAAATCCCTGTCACATTTCAATAAACAGAGCACCATCTGTGGGAGCCCGCCAGTCCAGGTGCAGAGCTCAAGTCACACACACACTCCTAAAGCACCAGCCTCTTGGAGAGGCTTTGTCTCACCGAGCACTGGATTGGAGCTAGAGTTCCATGCATATGCACAGCACACATGGACCCTCAGTCTAGATTTCCTCCCTCCCTCTCTCTCTCTCTCTTACCCTGGTTTGGGTGTGTGTACATGTGTGAGTGTGTGACTTTGTGCCTATGTGTGTGAGGGTGTGTGTATGTGAAAAATATGAGTAGGTGATAGGCAGTGTTTACATATCTGGAGTAGCCCTATCCTACAGCACTTTCACCATGCCTTGGCCACCTAACGTGTGTTAATAGTCAGACAGACTATTGATGATGTCTAGATCACCATGTTTTCATACCCAGCAATACAGGTGACAGAACAGACTTCATATATGGCACCAAATAGTGTCTCTACCCAGCTACATTTAAAAAAAAAAAAAAAAACACCAACTCATTTCATGTGATGCAAATGAGTATGTGAAGAGTTCAGATGCAAAACCCTCTATGTCCATTCTCAGAAATATGCAAAAATTAGGTTGTTTTTATAATTTACAAGTAATTTCTGTCAAACTGCAATTTGAATGTTATTATCAAATAAAAACAAATCAAGCCAAAACAATCTAAGTGGAGTTGGACTGAAAAAATTCTATAACTTTTTTCCTCATCAGAAATGGACTTTTGGGTTTTGCATCTGAACTCTTAACTTTCTCGTTTTTTGGTAATGTGTGCCACAGAATCAGTGCTGTTTGTTGTCATGTGTAGTGCGTGCCCAGGGCTCAGCTCTGGATATGCAGGACTCTAATAGCAGACTGGTGAGAGAACACAGGGCTCACACACACCTAATAGCAGACTGCTGAGAGAACACAGGGTTCACACACACCTAATAGAGGTCACCCCTGCCCTGCTCTAGTGGGCCACAGCTAATTCTCTGCCCTCCCCTCACAAGCAATTTGGCTCCACATTTACGGTCAGAACGCATGGAAAGTAATAATAATAATAACAAACAACTGTCTCCTCAAGGAGACACACAGTGTGGATAATGACACTTGTCATCATTGCCATTATTGCTTGGTGCCATGTGTTTATGGTGTGTAAGAGTGTGTGTGTGAGTGTGTGTGTGCGTCTGTGTGTGTTTGCGTGTGTGTGTGTGTGTGAAAGACAGAGAGAGAGAGAGAACAGCAAAGAGACATGCAAGCTGAGAGTCTGTCCACAGTTATCTGGATCCAATATCCAGAATACATTTCCCACACGCTGGTGGAGAGCTGTTCTTTCTCCTGATAAGGAGATATGTGGTAGCGCGAAAATGGCTTCATTTGTGCAAAGCAAGACCAAAACCAGCCAGTGTATCTTTCAGGTCTTTCATCCACTTTGTGGGTGAGGTTTTCCTGGGAATATAATGAGAGGAGGACTGATGACGTTGTACTGAACTCTTCTTACCACATGACAAATAAACATGTACAACACAGGCCTTAAAATGCAAAGAACTAGACTGTAGCCAGGTGAATGTTCATGTGCCTTTGCATCTGCTCTGACAGACCACTGGAACTGGTCCAAATCACAGAAATCTCATGAGCCAATCACAAGCACTTCTGTGGTGTGGGGTGGACTTTATGCAGTGATGAACAGAGGAGCACTGCTGAGGTAATCCTTTACAACCAGTGGCTACACTGATGTTGTATTGAATGACAAGAGTGTGTATTTTCTCTGAACATAATATAACTTGTTGTACTTCCAAAAAGATTTAGGCTAGTTTAATGTACCAACCTATATGTAAATTCTCGTCCATTCACGTTTCTTGGAAATACACCACAGGTGTCCAGACCAGTTGAGGTTTAGTGTTGTGGGTGTCAGCTGCACTGGCAGAGAGCTACTTGAAATTCAGGTTTTTATTCAGCATAACAGCAATGGTGAGAGTATAGAATGAACAGTGCAAGACAGTGTCAAAGGACAACGCTTTATATTACTGATGTCAGGGCCGTTGTATCTTAAAGTGTCTAAAAACAGAAGAGAAGGTTAAATGTGAACAAACAACTTTAAGGGCATATTTGCATCAGAAATGGGTTCTTTGCTTGTGTAATGCAAATCGCATTTAAGTTCATTAAAAAGCTCTTTAATAGTCCAACAACAGTAAAATTCTAATGGGAGGAAAATGACCTCACAGCTCTGCCTTTGTAAAATAAAAAATGCTAATGTGTCTAATGCTCCATCAAATAGCAGAGTAGGATATCACCAGACATTAAAAAAAACTCCAGCACAATGCTTAGGGGCGAATCATGTCCTTGCAATAATCATCTCAGAGTTTCTGCACACTTCAGTCGTTCAATTAGATCTCAGCATTAAGTCCACGCAGAGATCTTCTCCAAGGGTCCTTATCTCATCATTTCTTCTTAGTGCTCTTGAACATTAACAAAAATACCCTAACTGGGTGATGAGAGCGGCAATGTGAGTGGGTGAGATGGCCAGCTGAGTGCAGATCTTCATGGGGATTTGATTCTAAAGCCAGAGAGCCAAGCCCAGCTCTCCACTGCTGTGGACGTGGAGCAGTCCTCGCTGCCTCTCTCTCTCCCTCTGTGTGCCCACTTGGATTGATGGTGTTTGTGTGGTCATGGGGCGCTGCTGTCATAGCCATTCATTTCAGGGAGAGAGGGGTCAGCAGGGGTCAGGACAGGTGCCAGAAAACAAACTGACCAGGGCTGTGGCTGCAGGGATGAGGTGCTTGAGCTCAGCTAAGCAGCCCTGAGGGACCATCACACACCAGGGCAGCTGATGCCCGGCATCATTGAGGCTTCCATTCCACGACACTATTTAGCTTTTTGCTTCAGCTTCATGATGGGTCTGACTGATTACTCAGAAGAGCTCGGGACTGAGGTATGGAAATGCTGCCATGATTTTAGAAATAGAAAATAATTCACAGTGTAACATACTACTTGGTACATATGTAGGCTATATGTTCTATTTAATTTTTTTTTTTGTTCACAGTGGTTTTCAGTTTTTCTCATCTTTTCGATGCTGCTAAATTAGCGTGCACGCTTTCTGATTTAGCCATTTGGAATGGATTACTTTGTTTTCTCAAGGGCCTCTCTGAAACCCTAGGACTGTTTACTACTCCCACCGCCTACCCAAAACCAGTAATGACACAGTAATCGGTCTGGGCCCACCTCTGTTCCCAGCGAGCCAGAATAAGGCTGCGGGGAAATCAATCTAGTGGCATCGGAATGCGTCATCATTGGCACACCTCCTCCATTTGCAGATGCATACAGGCATTGATTCATATCGCTTTTATTTTATGTAAGCACCTTTACTTCCCACCATGTCTCATCAACAACTTTGCCCCTCGTGTGTGTGTGTGTGTGTGTGTGTGTGTGTGTGTCAGTGTGTGGGGAAGGTGGGGGTCTGATGCTAAATGAACCGAATGAATCAGTGTAATGAAACAGTTTTGTCTCAGCAGGCTGAGAAATAATCAGACAGAGAGGATATATCAATATTAGACCGCAATGAACAAAACACAAAAGTGAAAAAAGCTCCCCTGATATTGTTTCTTGTTGTTTATCAGAAATCAGTCTCTGAGGTGCAGAGCAATTTGTACAAGGGTCAGATATGACCCTGAGGACACATAGTAAGAACTTATTGTTATTACAACAAAGGGAAATCAGAATTCTGCACTGCACTGTAAGGCTTTGGAAAGTAACTATTATGAAGCCATAGAAATGATTGTAATCATATTTTGATGTCTGACTTGCATTTGAGAATCCTTGACATCTTGTCTAGTGTACAAACACAATGTCTAACCCTAATCATTGTCTGACACAAGAGCACATTACATCTGTCAGCATGTTTTTAACTATTATTCCCCTTGACAAGGATGATGACATTCTGCTTTGCAGTATCCCTTAATTTGAGTTTGTTTACTGCATGACAAGCAAAGTGAAAACAGAGCCTTTGTTTGTGTGAGCAGCCATTTGTATGTTGCTAGATAGCCAACCTTGTATTGAACTGCTGCGTTTCCCTCATCTCAAATCACAAGTGTTCCAGAGAGTTGAGGCAGAAGCACAAACAGTTTGTAGATTAAATTTGTGTGTGTGTGTGCGTGTGTGCACACGCGTGTGTGTGTGTGCATGTGTGTGTGCACACTTGTGTGTGTGTGTGTGTTTGTCTCTTCCTCCCTCCACTTTCTTTCATTTGGACTCCAGTGTGTAATTTTGGCGGATCGGTCCACAGCCCCCTCGGGCCTCAAAAGGAGACCTCAATTTCCAATCTTGTTATCTGCCTCCGCTCACTCGCAGCACAGATACCAGCAGCAGCAGCCCCACATTCCATATTTCATGTTTTGGAAGCTTGTAGCTTACTAAGAGAAAAACGCAACCAGGGGGGCACGAGGTCAACAGATGCAGAAAGAAAAGAGTCCAAAATAAAGCTGGCTACGAGCCATGTTGTCCCTGCGGATGCTGTGTGAACTGACTACCGTGGACGCCTGGACAGACTCCATATTGCGGCGCTTCAGATTGTCTCAGACCTCAAAGTCCTCTTCACTAAGCCACAGGTCGTAAATCAACGGGCAGTCTCAAAACAGTTTGGACAGCATTGCTATGCTTTCTGAACATGGGACTCCTGAAAAATGTAAATATATACGCCTCCACTGGAGAGATTTCATCATCCAAATGACTGTGTGAGAGTGGAAATCTTCATAAAATAAAATAAAATATGAATTCATTTAAATATCCTCTTTCATGGCCCTCCTTAGGTCTGAGTTTTTACCACCAGCCCTCCTTGACAGACATCCTGGGCTTTATCCTTCACAATTCACTCCATCTCCACTGGTGCTTTGCTGAGCTCCAGACGCCAAAGCTTCACTCGTTTAGATGGTCTCCTCTGCTGTGCCTCTCTATCCTATAAGTGCGCGGCCAAACACTCTGAAGGCTGTTATCTCATAACAGAGAAAATACAAAAGACACAACAAGATATCTGCTTTAGATAGTTTAGTTCTTTTAAACTTGTGTGATAACAATACGTCTAGGGGGATGAGGATATGAAAGAGTAGGTGTGCTGTAGTTAAATGAGGGAAACCTGAGGAGTAACAGCCCCCCTCAGGTCTCTCCTGAATCTTCTTCTTTCTCTTCTTTTTTATGCACTATCTCTCAGCATGATCAAGCCCTCAATTTCAGGGCCGTTCAAATAAGGATTATGTTATTGGTCAATTCTGGAGCATCAGGGAACAGAAAAACGTGACACACACACACGCATATATATAACATTTGAGCATTCACTCGTCTTGGTTGCATATGTGTGTGTGTGTATACACTCTCTCTCTCTCTGTCTCTCTCTCTCTTTCACACACACACACACAGATTTTGACACACAAGAGTGCAGAAGTCCCTCCAGAATTCACTGTGAAGCTTGTCGTAAGCTTGACCTTTGTCACTCTGCATTCATTGGCATAGTTAAACACTGCTTGTTTTTCCCAAACAATTTTCACACTGGCACACAAAATCAAATCCTCACAGGAATCAAAATTAAACATAATAACAATTCCAGTCCCATTAATGGAAAAAAAACATACCCTACAAATAATACGCATTTTATTCTGTGTCTATATATTTTTCTGTTTTGGTTGCCTATCAAGAGAATAACTGGATTTCAATGAATAATCATCATTATCCTCTAAAGCCTCAAAAAGGATTCCATGTTGAAGTATCCTAGGTGAAAATGATCTCAATGTTACAAAATTTGTGTGTAAAAAAATCCATTTTTAAGCAAGAGACAAACTGCTGTGTCTCTCAGTTGCCATTTTACCCCAGATACCAAAGTGATTGCTGTTCCTCAGCTCTGCATGCATCTCACCCGCCCTGGCTGATTTCTAGACAAAGAGTAGTTCAGTTTTCCCATCCACGTTTCAGCAGCAGAGCACATGTGCTTTAATCAAATATTTGCTGTTGTTATTCCCTGTGGTGTTGGTCCTAATCTCTCTGGGGAGCTCTAAAAGTCAAATATCTGCTGGGTGGTGGAAGCTTTTAACACACACCTTTCAAAAAGATATCCATGAGTAAAGGAACTGAACATTATGAAACAGCAAACACAAACACAACAGACATTTCTGAACACACCGTGGGAGAATTGTACATTCTGGTCTGAGTAGCCTCCATGTTTAATGTGTTCTATATGTACACAGCACCTTTCTCAAGTTTAATGTGTTATATATGTACACAGTGGCGACTCCCCTTTCAACCATAGAAATTCTGCAGGTGCTGCTGTCTAGCCTCTACCGGACGTGCAGTGCGAGGCTTACATAATTAAATCCTAGAATAAATATGGGCCATCCTGGGCATGTTCTGTGTCTGGACTAATTTATGACTTCTAAAATCACCCTGGGGCATTTGGGTCTGCTTGCAAATATGGACACATTAGATGATGTAACAAAAAAAGAATGAAGACAGAATTCCAAGTCAGTGGAGAACAGAAAGGCAAAGGCTAATTGAAATACATGAAATGTACATACAACAGTGTTTGGAATGAGGTTAACTGGGAAGAAAATTGATGGGAACATTAAGGCACACAAACTGAAGAAAATCCAACTCCAAAGCATAGCTCTTCATTTGAACTAATGGGACGGTAATAGGCGTCCTCATCACCATCATTTTCATATTTGCACACATACAAAACACACACACACAGAAGCCAGGTGTTTGCTGGCACAGAAGCACACACTTTCAGTCACACACACACACACACACACACACACACACACACACACATTACAGAGAAGCTCAAGGAGAACGTTACCAAGGCTGTTTTAATTTGTCTAAAGTTATTTTGTTTGTTGTTTGTCAATTGTGCTGTTATCCAAGTACAGCTAGTCTTCCACAGCTTGTGTGATCCCCCGGAGATGAGACTGAGACTGAGACTACCCATTCACACACACACACACACACACACACACACACACACACACACACACACACACACACACACACACATACACAGCCACAGCCTCCACACATCCTTAATCACAGCTTCACTCCCACAAGCTGTCAGTCAACACCCACCTGATCAGTGATCATTTGACACAACAACCTCCAACTCTCATCTATGTTTAGTCTATCCTATGGTGTCTCATATTGCTTCAACTGCACTGATGGGTTTTCCCCAATCGTTGCTTATTGTTGAACACTATTGTAACAATAATAATGTATGTTCAATAACAGTAATTTTTCAGTGACGGCAAAATGCTACACTTTAAGTTCCTTTAAACCTCAAATTTGTTGTTTTTTTGCCACCTGACAATAATTACAGTGGAAATCATATTATCATCATTCACAATAATTATGGGAGCCACTGACTATCCACTTGTGCATATAAATTAGAAGTTTGTGCATGGCAAAGTTACATCAAGAGGCTTTTTGGCTCAGCAGCTATTTTCATATTTGTGATTTGCGTATTACGCACTGTATGTGCTCATCTGCAGTGCAGGATTTTTTTCACCACAAATGAGAAACTGTGAGCTCTGACATAACATGTTGAGAGAAAACCAACTCAGGAAATAAATTGTCTCTGTAGAAATAACACTGTAAGCATCACATAACCCCCCAGGTGATATCTCTCTCTTTCTATCTTTGTTTCTACGTGAACCATCTTTTGTTCACTTTTTGTTAGAGTAGTAATTATTTAGTGGAATGCACTGTATCACATGCCCATGTATAAACAATGTAGTCTATTTTCAAAGATTGTATTTCCATAACTAAAAAATGTCATGGCCATTTTATGCGTAAGTCATAAGCCACAGTCATTTGTCCTGACACTTTGAATATGTGTTTGGTGTAATTAAGATATTCCCTCTGTGTCCTTGCAAGCCCTCAGCCACTCCTTCTGATTCTGTTTATGGTGGCGCCATAAAAGTGGGCCCAATGGATGCAACACGATTTGAGCTCAGCAGTCATTCCATCGCCTTCTATTGAGCTGTCTAATATGGGGAATGCAGGGCTGATGTATGGACACTTGAGGTCATTGATCTGTTCCCAGAGGAGACGTCTCTGGGGGTTTTCTTTGACCTTAGGGCTGCTCGGCTGCGTCAAGGCAGGCAGGCAGGCTGTTTTGTTGTGTGTTGGGATTCCAGCTGAGCATGTCAGGGAGGCTACATGCACCCGGACTGGTGTGATTTGTTTGCAATGGAAACTTGACCCGTGTGTCAGCTGTTTGATCCCAGGGATGAACAGAGCCACTTTCAAACACTAAAGTTTTTACAATTGCTATTGTTATTGCTATTATTGTTTGTTGTCATCCTGATGTTCTGTTAAATTGTGCTAAAAATTATTTATTTCACTACGGAAAAACAACTACAATTATCTTAGGCAAACAGCTGGGGTGTGTGCTTGGAGGGCAACCAGTCAATCAAGTTCGGGTCGAACAAGATCAACATCCCGTGCTTAATGGTGCATACCAAAGCACTGGGGATTTTAAATGAGTCGTACCGTATTGAGGAGAAAAACAAACAGAACTGCTGTAGAAGATGTGCAGCTTTTTTCATATATGCCACAGTTTCTTAGAAGCTGTTGCTTGTCAATCTGCAGCTGAAGGAGCAACAGTACTAGCCTTTCATCTTACACATCTAAGGAAAGGCAGTTGTTGAATACCTCAAAAACATCTTGTTGATTAGATGTTAGATTTTATTTTAAAAAGGGATCTTTCAGTTTTGTGCAATGTTTTATTTATATTTTTCTCCTACATGCTCAGTGTGATGCTGCTCAGCTAAATATCTCCCAAAGAGATTAGAGCAAAATGTGTTTCGGAAATGACGGGGTTTTAACAAAGCAAAAATAATACCATTAATTCAAGACAATAAAGAGAAATACACTTTAATACAATGAAAATAGCCGGTTCTTACAATTGCACATGGCATGCCTCTGTGATTGATACATTTACACAATAGAAATGTTATAGAAAAATGTTATACATCAAACCACTTGAATTGTGATTGAAAATAGTTTCAGGACTCCACAGGCCAACATTTCAAATAACACACAACATATTAATGCTTACAGCAAACACAGTCTTTCCCAAGATGCCATTCAGGGCATTAGGTTTGTATGTGAAGGGGACACTGAACTAACTGTGGCATTTATGCACAGTCTCTTGAAACATTCTAATGTCAGTATGTCACACCACTCGCCTACTGTCACCCCGGCACAAGATTTTCTTGAAAGACCTCCTGAAATCATTGTTAAATATTGTGTAGATGATGGGATTCAGGGCACTGTTGCAGTAACCGAACCAAAAGAAAAATTTAAAGAGGGTGCTGGGGACGCAGCAGGTGTCACAAAGGGCAGTCAGCGTGTAGGTAAAGAAAAAGGGGAACCAACAGATGACAAAGACCCCGATGACCACTGCCAGGACGAAGGTGAAGCGCTTCTCACGATTCTGTCTGCCCTTCCAGCGGCTTGCTTTGATGCTTTGACGAGCCTCTAGCTTAGGGATGTTGTCTCCCGGTTTGATCTGGCTCAGCTTGGTCTTGCCTTTGGCTTTTTTCTTCTTCAGGGAGCAGGGATTGCTTACCTTATGGTCTGAAGAGGACGACTCCTCCATGTCCACCCCATTAATCTCACCCTTGTCCTCCCCAATCACAACTACCTCCTCCTCAGGCAGCTTTTGCTGCTGGCCATTCTGCTTCTCGTGGTCTTCGCCCCCACCGCCAGCACCCACAACGCCATTCTCCTTCTTATAGGCCTCCTTCTTTCGACGGTCCCCTGGGGGAGCCCTGGTCCTCTTTTTAGCGATCTGGTAGATGCGAATGTAAACCAGGACCATGATGATGCAGGGCACAAAGAAAGAGCCGATGCTGGACGAGATGATATACCACTTCTCTTCATTAATCTTGCACTTGGGCCCTTCTTCCTTGGCACTCTCCTTCTCCATAGTGATTAAGGGTGGGAAGGAGATGACAGCGGCAATGACCCACACAATGAAGATGATGCATTTGATCCTTCGGGGCGTACGTTTGAGGTTGTACTCAATGGCCTGGGTGATGGACCAGTAGCGGTCTAGGCTGATGGCACACAGGTGAGCTATGGACGCCGTGCAGAAGAGAACATCCAAGGCCAGGTAGATTTCACACCACACTTTGCCAAAGTACCAGTAGCCCATTAGTTCATTGGCCAGAGAGAAGGGGATAACAAGGGTGGCCACCAAAATGTCAGCGGATGCCAAAGACACCAAGAACAAATTCTGGGGGGCTCTAAGTGCTCGGCTTGTAAACACAGCGATGACAACAAGAACATTTCCAAATACTGTCAGGAGGATTAGTAGTCCCACAAGTACTGTCAGGGGCAAAGAGACCTCAATGCTATAAGGTGGGCCTCCAGGAACACTTCCATTAGTCACATTGTCACACCCCATTATGGACTTCTGTTTCCCAAGGGAAAATCACGTGACTTTATTGGAAGGGGTCCATTATGCCTCACAGGTTAGCAAGGACTCCAGCGTTTGAATTACAGGAAGCATAAAACTTGCCATCAGTCATAAGTCAGCTGAATGTATCAGTCATTTTCCCCTGAAAATTTTTACACAAAGAGTGCAATGAGCGATACATTTTCTGTCTGCATTTTATGCAAAAGCACTACACAATCTTAAACTTTTCCAGCTTTAATTCACATCGTTACACAATGTTACATCGTTTTGACAATGTAAAACAGTTTGAGGACTCGTATGAAATCCTTACCGTTGTCAGTTCGGGCTCTCTCCGTTTTAGCAAGGATTTCCAAAATAACTGGACAATAACTTCATTCCCAAGAGAGTCGATATTGGACAAACTAATGTGCCAAAACTGTTCTCATGATGCATTGCTTTCAAAGTATAGTGATAAGACTAAGCGACCTCTCTCCAGAGTTGCCCACAGTCGTTCTGCGGCTGCCTCCTGCACTGAGCTAATAGCGCAATAATCATATTAGGCTGCTGCGCCGCTGTCTGTGGAAACACTCCCCTCGTGCTGTGTTGCGCCTCTGCCACTCCCTCGCTTTATAGCACCAGCCTCCAAGTTGGTGTTGCTTAGCACCCACTAACGAACCGCGTGGAAATAAAAGCTAAAAGCTTTCGAAACCCAGAAATTCAAAGCTATCACTGAATAGCAAACATGTCCGTATAACTTTGATAAATTATCGTATTTTTTTCGTTGCGTGACTATGGTAAGTCGGTTACAATAGCCATGGATGTAGCAGCAGAGACAATTTTCGGCATCTGTTTGAGAAGGACATGTATCCTATTTTCAATTTTCTCCAAACCATCCGAAAGATGCCATAGGCAGTACTCAACTACAGGAGCCTAGGCCAGAATTTATAATTGGGAACTAAATTAAAGCCTTAAATCATCTTGGTTATCTAAGTTAGTTTGAAAACAAGTCTTTGGCATTTGTACTTTTTAGTAAGATTTGTGCGTTCACTCAGGCCTGCAGGTGTTCTCCCTTCGTGGAGCGCGTGCCTATAGTGACACCTGTCGACATCATTGGGTGTCGCGGGGCGAGCGCATCAGTCTATGCAGGCCTTATAATTAAAAAAGACAAATAACCCGGGCCTTCGACAAAATTACGCTTACAGACCCGTGAGTGGTGTTGTTGCGACATAACAGCATGCGTAAGGATATGAGGTGCGCCATTGCTATACGCTTTATCTGGCAGGCATGGGCTGCTAATGACCAAGCTCACCCACGCTCCTCAAATAATTTTTACCCAGCTGTTCTCATCCATTAGTATCTGATCTGAATAACCACCGTCAGACATTGGTATTTTTTGCCTGATTCGTTTATGGGTAACATAATTATAGCAGCAATAAGTAATTATCAAGAACTAATCGATTAATTAATCAATTAATTAATTTCTCGGACCAGCAGACCTTCCCTGTTCCACTGTCTGGCAGGAAGTAGACTGCCATTTGTATGCTTGAAAAATAAAATCCAGATCTTGTGTAGGTTGTTTCCAGTGGGTTACATGGCGAGTTTGATACAGGCTATCAACACGCCACCGCTTGGAAAGTTCTGATGTGCAACAGTTTCTCGTAGATTATTAGTCGGCACCATATATCTACTTCTATTGTTCTGTCATTAACAACAGATGTCTTGGCCTACCACTTCCACTTGTTTTATATAAAATCATATGAAACTAAATATATCATGTTGTCCTGTAATTTCCTGAATATAAGATGCACCATGTATAAACCTCAGGTCAGTGTTTCATGCAAACTAAAAAAATGAAACCATGTATTGACCTCACCCTTGTATTAACCTCACCCATGTATTAACCTGAGTTTACTAAAAATTACCTACTGAATTACAATCAGATCAGATCAAGTAGAATGATGAAAAGAAATGCAATCCTGAATATAGCCCTCTCCCATGTATTAACCTCATAGATGCAACATCAATGTATTAACTGAACATAAGGGAGTTTTTCCTTGCCCCTGTTGCTCTTGGGTGCTAGACAATACTATTGTAAAAGGCGCTGTATAAATAAAACTGAATTGAATTGAATTGAATTAACCTCTCTTAATAATCAGGAAATTACGGTAATATGAGTCTTATAATAGTGTATTTTCATGGTATCATAACTAAACTAATGAAGAATCTGTGGGATCCCTTAAACCCTAATTGTAAAACAAACAAAAAAAAGCTAAAAAGTCAGTTTTGCTAAAGCTTGACACAGCAATGATGCTTGTGTCCTACTGCATTCCCAAATAATACATCCATGCAACGCTTAATAAATCAAGACAAGGCAATCATCTCTTTATATTGATGTAACATGAACGGAACATTACAATTACTTGGATTTAAAAGTACAGGTATTACATATTCAGAAAGCCCACACTATGTCGAATCAGCCTTCAAAATGTCAAAATAAAACCCAGAATGCGATGTGCACGCATGACAAGGGTACAAATATCAAAAAATGATAGTGATAGGATTGGCTGTATTTATGACACCATGAAAGAATTACTCTTCAATGCTGCAAAGAAACACATAAAGAATAGCCCACTTTCCTGTTGTAAAAGGCACAGCACAAGGAGGAGAACATGTCAGAGAAGGGTTTTCGAGTTGCACAGACCCGCTGAATCATTTAGTTTTGGCTGGGCATTCAAATGGACAGATAAGCCCTGGAAAAGGATAAGGAAATTTAACATAAAGGCAGGAACAACAACAACAAAAAAAAACAACAAAAAAAACAACAGCAGTATTTTGCGTCTCAGTGGATGTTGGACATCTTACAATATGTACATTCATTAGTGATCAACATTAGTAACTGTGTCCAACTGCCTTCTGTATGTGCAAATCACTGCAAACTTGGCTTAATTTTGCTTCTTTTTTTCAGAACAGTTCAAATAATAAGTACAAACCAATAATCTGAAAGTAAAGCACATTATACTCTAAAACCTGCACTTCAGGAGGGGCGGTGTGACACAAGTGAAGTTTTGGCCAAGCTGGTGCAACAGCAACCAAAAGGAAAAAAAAAATGCTACGGGATACAATGTATCACAATCTTCGATTTGTAAATGTTCATAGGTTTATTACAATTTAAAAGACTTATTTACAAACAGAACACCAAAAAAAAAAACATTTTGCAAGTAGTTGGGTCAATAGAGTTCTTGTTTTGAAAAGGACAAGTAAGTTTTTTGTTGGTTTATTTTTGTTGAAAATAATAAAGCATACTTCTTGATGCCTCCTATTTGTAACGTGTTATTCTGTCAAGATTTCGTACATCACAAAATAGAGGAGAAAAAATCACTGGTCTGAGTAGTATATCACCATTTAGGATTCCAATTCTTTCTGGACAAGAAGCACACATTGTGACATTGATACAATGGCATGTATCAAAATCCTTTCCCAGCGATGCAGACTTACTAAGAGGTAGCTGTGTCTGAATATTTAACCCACAATAAGAGTCCTTTTGTCAGTGTTAAGACAAAGGAGATCTACCTACGAAACCGCTCATTCTGTCCAGTATTGGTTTGGTGGACGAAGAAGGTTAGCTGATAGGACAAAAATATGGAGGAAAAAGATCAGTTCAGATACCAAAGCAAGGGACTGGATGAGCAGACTCGCCCTCCTCTCGACTTTGGTTTCACACAGAACTGTCAACCCACCGCTGTATTCCGGCTTCACTATGACCGACCCTACCTCTACTGACTACACTGAGTTCAGTGACAGATAAGCAGGCATGACAAAGGTAATGCTTGGCAGATGTAAGGCAGTCAAAAGCATGTTTATTTGAAGAATGCCCCACATACCTAGCCTTGCAGGAGAATGTCTTTCCTGTGGCTCGGAGCATCAGCTATGTGTATGTGGAGCAGAAAGAATGACAACAGAAAGGAAAAGGAGAGAGAGAGAACATGACATGCTCACCAGATGTCCGTCACCAAGTGAACATATATAAGGAAAGGCAAGCCAAAACTTCTAGATCTCTTAAGGCTGCTTATCTGAAGATGGGTTAGGCAGTTCTACACAATATAATTCTCCCAAATATTCAAAAAAAAAAAAAAAAAATGGCCATTACGAATCACAAACTTTATGGTTAGTACACCCTCCTCAGACCTAGAATATAATCACTTTCTTTTCTCCAGAAGGACAAAAAATAACATGCTGTTTCCTATACAACATTGCAAGGCAAGAAAGAAACACATACAAGACAATTTTTTTGGGGGGGTGGAGTGGATGGGAGAAGGGGGGGGGTTTAATATAAAGACATGAACAGATGACCGTGATTCTAACATTTTTCTATTACCTAAAATCACAGACGATAGAAAAGGAACCCTTGTCCCATGAGTTCCATCATTCTGATGCTATGGACACATGGGACCAAAACAGCCCCTTACAGCACCACCTAGCAGATTGGAACCGGGAGGAAACACCATCACCACTCAAAACTTCAAAACAAAGCACATTTTATTGAATTACATTCCTGGTTTTTGATAAATGCTTCCTCAGTGATAACACATCAGGTTCCCTTGAATCCCACCCCCCACGTCCACAATATGGCCACTCTCAACCATCACTGCTGTTCCACTCTGCAATGGCACATAGATTTAAGGAGAAAAAATACAAGTGGAAAAAGAAAACTTGGGGTGGGGTGGGGGTAGGGGGGACACAAAACAAAAACAAACAAACAAACAAAAAAAAACAGGGTTGAATGGGACACAGTATCTCGACTGTATACCCTAATGCACATCTTGCTTGACGTTCTCGTTAAAGGCATTTATTTATTTTATATAATATCCATTTGTTATGAACAGCTAATGGTAATTACACAAAAATCTAATGTACATTTGAAGCTTTTATACAAAACCAGGAATGCAATGCCTCTGGTGTACGGTTTAGCAGGAACAGAGAAAGCCCTTTTTACATGGTTGTGTGTGGTGTATGTTTGATGTCCTTTTTTATGCTTTTGAAGTCTGTCATGTAACTTTAGGCTCAATTATGCACCTTTTTCTAACCTCATAGGTCCAAATGATTTGATCACTGTTTGAAGACCACCCTCTCTGCTTCTGTCCAGTCACTGGAAATGTCCCAGACTCAGTCAAGTCTGCATAACTGGTGGTACTGGAGGAATTTTCAACATTTTTTGTTGTCGTTGTTTTGCTTTGTCTTCATTTCTTTTTGTTTTTTTTTTGTTGTTTTGTTTTACAGCATATGTTTTTCAAAAGTCCATGAAAGCAGCAACTGGGTTCTGCTGGTACATAAGAAGCAGCGTTCCCATTGGTAACATTTCCCCCATGCTGGGGGGCTGGGGGCTGGGGCACACTGTCCTGGCCACACAAGGCTTAGTGAAAGAAGAAGTGCCTTTACATGAACCAGCCAGTGACCAGTCTTACTCCAAACCCACTCAGAGCTGCTGCCAATAAACAATACAAAAGTAAAGACAGAAGCAAAGATGACAGAACAGAAAAGAAAGTCAGTGAAGGAAAATAAAAAAGGAACATTATTGAATACAAATTCTGGTTGTAACCCCTTTACAAAACATTTGGTTTGATAAACTAAAATGGGATTTTAATGTACAGTCTCTTCATATAATACTAACTGAAGACTTAAATTTTGTCATTAGAAAAGGGAAATAATAATTACAAAACAATTAAAATATTGGGGATCTGAATAACAATACTTAGAAACAAAATAAAGAGTACAGGAGATATGGGTTTTCCATGTTATATAAACATTTATGACAACTTCAACATCAGTGGAAGTTTACATTTGTAATCAAGAGGATTATTATGCCCCAAAATTAAAATGAAACTATAGAACATATTTTTTTAAAAAATGAATCTGTTGAGGAAAATTATATATTCTTTTTAGACATAAAAATATACATAACAGTTCAAAACAAAAGAAACACTTCACATGGAAACAAAAAAAAAAAAAAAAAAAAAAAACTGCCCCTCGCTCAGACATGTAATCTGTGACGTGAAACATCATGATCATTAAGAGAGGAGGTGGAGGAGGATGCCAACATCATTAAAAAGTGCATAAGACCAGCAGCATCATGGGACAGTGTGGGACAAAACAAAAATATCAACAGGTAAAAGGCTGCAGAAGCGTCAGATCCCAACATGCACAGCTGAGGCTATACCAACATGGGTTAAAACAAAACTAAACAAAACAAAAATGAAAAGCTGAATGAAGTAGGACCCACTGGGCAAAAAAGAACAGGGAATTGGAATCATTTCTTCATTGTTTTTTTTTCTTTTTGGCATACCTCACTTTAATTGCTTTATACCTGCAACCCTCCTTTACTGTGGCTGATATGTTTGTTTTTGTAATGGCTCTAAAAAGATTGTGAGATCACTGGAGCCAAACACTGGAGATATGGTGCTTTTGTGTGTGTGTGTGTGTGTGTGGGGGGGGGGGGGTGTAAACATCAGGAGCACTGTGCACTTAAAGCAACCATCAGCCAAATCCAGACAAACACAGGGATGCTCACAGCCTCCTTCTCTAATGCTAATGCTAATGCTAGCTCTTCCCCAAACCTTCCCCAGAGGCCCTAAAACAGCGCAACTCAACTGAATTAGACATCACTCACTGGAGAGCGGTCAAGTCCGTATCGAAAGTCTGCGGTCAAATCAACTCACAAGTCAAAAATTTTGCAGTAATGAGTTGCTCACTAGGACCAGAGCAGGATTTAATCTGTACAATGTGTGACTCACGCTCACTCTGCTCGGCTTTATACAGCAGCTGATGCTGAACCAGCCTGCAAGAAGGGAATGAATATTGGAAAACAGATTAAAAAATACAAATAAACAAACATGAAAAAAATAATTAAAAATACAATAAGGAAATGCTGAATAAATTATACTTATGTATAATCATAGCTCTGTAACCATTGACAATTATGTTTAAGAAATTAACCAGTTAACTACACTGGATAGGCACAATTTTTTAAAATGTAAAAATTTTAACACCAACATTGATATTTGTTCTGTATAGTCCAACGATCCATCTGCACTTGAAAACAAAGCTTTTTAGTCAAGGAGTGGTATTACAAAAATAGGACTGAAAAATGAAATGACAAGAAAACTTTAAAACATTATGGATTATGGCAGCAGCAGCAAAAAAGAAAAAAAAAGTTGAAAGTATTTTTGTTTTTGCATACAGTTGTACTCTTGTTCCTCTATTATACCACTGTAATTACTGTTAAATATATTGGCAATATGGTTCATATCATAAATGACAGCCGCTCAACTAAAATATCCTACTGTACATCATAGATTTTGGCAAAGGGAATTATCAATTAACAAGTTTGTTGGGTGTAGATCTGGGAGTCGGGCATGGAGACCTAAAATGGCTCTGATTCCTCATGAGCAGACTGCGCTGTATGATGACAGCCTGGACAAACATTTTTAGATTCTTCTGACAGTGCTTTATAGCACTGAACTGGGTAGGACCTTTTTGACATTCTATTTCCTGTGGCATCATTGGATACTTTAGTTACGTGTTTGTTGTTGGTATACAGTGTCAGACAGATGTGGGTTTGGGGTGTCTTTAGACCATGGCACGATAGGGGCCCTGCATCTTCAAGAACTGAATAATAAAGGAGGGGCCTCCGGCAACAATCTGTGGGGGAAGGTGGCTGAGGGGGCAGTTCTCAATGCTCATGATGGACAGCTTGCTGCAGAGTGCCAGCTCAAATGGCAGACTGTGCAAGTTGGGGTTGTCATTCAGGTACAGCTCCTCAAGATTCTCCAGAGTACCTGAGGAACACACACACACGCAGAGTAGAAAAACATGAGAGCCAACTACATGACATGCGTACACTGCAGCTTGAGTCATGGGAACCTGCAGATGACTGATCCTTCACTTCAGATTAGCTTCTGGGCTTTTCTTTTCTTGACATGAGCATGGGCTGGATACGAACTTGGCCACTTAGACCTATGCATGGTACGAGCAATGTAGCCAACCGTGCTATAGCAAACCCTGGACCCTTCACTTGTGCTGCTCAGCCAGATTCCAAGGCTGTCATTATGACTTTTGGTATCTGAATGAGGGCGCCTGCTTGTTGTGTGTTACATAAAACATGGAAGGATGGCGTACTTACCAATCTCCTCTGGCAGGTGCTGCAGAAGGTTTTCTCCCAGGCCAAGGTGGGTCAGGTTAGTGAGGTGGCCGATCCCTCGGGGTAGCGTGGTCAGCTGATTATTAGTCAACACCAGTTTCTAACCAACAAAAAAAAAGATCAACCATTGGTGCGTATTCAATAATCTCTCACTGAACATTCAACGCTGTCAGTCCTCCAAGTATCATCTTGATAAGCACTTGGATGTGCAGGCAGCATACCTGTAAATCTTTAAGGTAGGCGATCTCATTGGGCAAAGACTCTAACTTGTTCTCTTCTAAATCCAGCTCTCGGAGCTTGTGCAAGTTTCGAATGCCATGAGGCAACTTCTTCAGGAGATTGTTGGACAACGTAAGGACCTGTGGGGAAATATATTCAGAATGGCTCAATTTTTTTGTCCATGTTTTTATTCATATCATGTATAAAAGAATTATAAGATCCTGGATATCTGCAATAACTGAGGAGGTAGTTTTTCCTATTATGTATAGGATAAGGGATGCAAGTAAAATCCACACTACCTCCAAAGACACAAGGCCACAAATGTCCTCTGGGATCTTGGTCAGTTGGTTGGTGGCCAAATTTAGCTCAACCATACTTGTCCAGGTTCCAAAGTCAAGAGGGAGGGAAGTTAACTGGTTATCCTGAAACCAATATAAAGACGTCAGTGTTAATAAGAAAGTCACCCCGACTACAGTATACTGAATATGTAGCCTGACAGTCTTAACTCATCACTTTGCCGTTTTAATTTCTTCACCCAAGTAATTACACACTGACCCCATCTTATTGACCCCAAATGATGAGTAGGCATTCTATGGACACCTATTAGCTGTCTGTGACTTCATTAGTGTGCACACACCTTCATGTTGAGCTTGCTCAGCACTCTGGCCCTTGAGAAGATGCCGAAGGGGATCTTGTTGATGCGGTTGTGCTCCATGTTGAGCGAGTAGATGGTGGAAAACTGCGAAGGGCCACCCACAGGATACGACTGGAAGCAATTCCTTGCCAGAGTCAGGCTTGTCAGGTTGACCAGGCTGGAGAGCAGCCCCTGTCGAGCACAGAGGGAGAATCACATGAGATGCAACACACCCATGACCTTGATAAAGCTCCTAACATGGTTTGCCACACTGAAGCTCCGAGGGTCAGTTTACCATACTTGGATTAAGGCAAGTCTGGGACTAACAAAGAACTTTTGGCTCTGTATGGACAATTTCACAGAAGAAAAAAGAAAAACACACACTAAACAAAACACTTAGCCTAGAAACAGGCTTAAAGGTAACATCAGTGACGCCAAGATGTTTGTATACAAGCAAACACATCCATTCTAAAATGGATAGTTCTGACCATTGATTGTGATTGGCTGAATTGCGTTCAATGCCACTGTAATATCACCATAACCTCATGACCACATTTCATTCTATTCATATATTACTGAACATTACATGCGTTACTCCACCTCACGTTGGGCCTAATATCTCCCCTTAGTCGTTGTAAAACCAGCATAACACACGGCCTCTCGTGGCTCATTACTTACATTAACGCCTCCTTATGATGTGCTAGCTCTCCATTCGAGGACAGTGTTTAAAAAAAAAAAAACCTGCATCTTCTTCTCTTCTCAGCCCTGGGACCTGGGCCCTAGTACTGGTCTACCACCAGCCTTGATCTATGCATAGGAGACTGCCTGTGAGTGTTCTGGGAAATTATGATCTAATCTGACTCTAATGACCTAATTCAATCAAATCTGCTCCTCTACTTTGGAGGAGCAAAACTGTTCAGTCGTTGAGTCATTATGAACATCTGGGCCACTCACCTCTGGTAACACTGAGATGTTGTTGTTTTCAAGGTTCAGCTCCTCCAGTTCTCTGCACTTGGCTAATGACCTAGGGATTGCTGACAGCCTATTGTACCGCAAACCCAAGCGATTTATGCTCGACAGATTGCCTGGAACAACAAAGGACAAACGTACAGTTTCAATTCACTTAAATGGGGAGTGAAGATGGTTACAAAGACGCTGAAGTAAAAGTTCAACCTTCTGACTTAGTAATGCCATGATTGACCTCTTACCTATTGTCTCAGGGAGGTCCAGTAGCTCATTGTGCTGTAGATCAAGGTTAGTGATCTGTGTGCAATTACCAATCTCTTTAGGTAGGTGTTCCAGCTGGTTATGCGCTACGTCCAGCGTGATGAGGTTACACAGTTCCCCTGATGTGGAGAAAACACAAATTACCTTCAGTAACCAAGTCAACACAAACTACTACGCCACTGAAAATAGGTCTACATGTTCTGCCATGACAATTAGTCTACACTGTCAAAATGTGTGATGAAAATGCTCAGAATCAGAAGAGAAAGCCAATTTCCTGTAAACAAATACATCCGCCACTTTAGAGCAGACACTTTAAAATGCCTGAGCTGTTCCTCATTTTCATTCTGCTTTTTGAGGTCAAATACAGTTCCTCTTTATGCATTTCTCACAGTGATGTGCCTCCAAATACAAACAAAAATACTCTTATCAACTATTTCCAGTCACCTCAACCTCCTAAAGTCTGCTTGGGCCAGGTCTGACACAGATCAAGATGTGCTAAACAGCGTGAAAGCCATTTCCACCATCGATCCTATCTTTCACAAACATAAAAAAAAAAAAAAAGATCAGCATTTAGCAAAACTAAAAAGGCACAGCAGAGGAGCACAGTGGAACTGTGTAGGAGTATGGAGATGGGGAGAGCAAGTACAGACACAGCAGAACAGAGGAGTGTGCACATGAACACACATGCGAACACACACGCGAACACAAGCGCGCGCACACACACGCACGCACGCAATTTCAATGTGCCCCTTAACCTTACGTCCTGAACCAATGAATCAGCCAATCACAATGCCGATTCAATCTAGTTAAGTCTTTCAGGGTTCAGGGCTTAGGGGTGGGACACTGCGATTTAGACCCTAACTCAATTCAACTCACTCACCTCACTCAGACAGTCATTCAACTCACCTCACTCAGTCACTCACTTACCCACTCACCTCACTCAGACAGTCAACTCACTCAGTCAGTCAGTCAGTCAGTCAGCTCACTCAGTCAGTCAGTCAGTCACGCAACTCACTCACTCAGTCAGTCAGTCACGCAACTCACTCACTCAGTCAGTCAGTCACGCAACTCACTCACTCAGTCAGTCAGTCACGCAACTCACTCACTCAACCACCTCACCGTCACTCAACTCACTCACTCAACCACCTCACCGTCACTCAACTCAACTCAACTCTCAGTCACTCAACTCAACTCAACTCTCAGTCACTCAACTCAACTCAACTCTCAGTCACTCAACTCAACTCAACTCTCAGTCACTCAACTCAACTCAACTCTCAGTCACTCAACTCACCGATCTCGGCGGGCAGCTGCTTGATTTTGTTCTCGCGGATACTCAGCATGGTGAGCTTGGACAGGTTGCGGATGTCCTTCTCCACCGTGGTGATGCGGTTGAAGCGCAGGTAGAGCGTGGCGAGCGAGCTGACACGGTACACCACCGGCGGGATCTCCCGCAGCTTGTTGTGCCGCAGGTCCAGCATGCGCAACTTCTTCAGGTTGTCCAGTGAGTCGGGCAAACTGGTGAGCGAGTTCTCACTCAGCGCCAGCGTCACCAGGCCCGACAGGCAGCCCAGCTCCGCCGGCAGGCTCTGCAGCTTGTTGCTATACAGGTAGAGTTCGGTCAGCTGCGTGAGCTCCTTGATGGAGCTGGGCAACAGGTGGATGGAGCGTTTGGACAGGTCTAGGCGCATGGAGTTTTCTTCGCGGCACTTGTTCAGCTCTTTGATCACCTCGGCATTGCTGGACTTCTTGCGAGTGCCCGTGGCCGGGTTGGGCCGCTTGATGGTGTTATCCACTGAGAAGGCCACGGCCGGAGGTGCCCCGCCGGCATCCTTCTTCCCGTCTTTGGCATCTTTCCCTTTGGTCTTGCTTTCCTTGCCGTCTTTGCTGAAGCCGCCCAGGCCCTTGGGCTCCTTTTCCCTTTCTTTCCCAGACGAGGGACCTTTGGGGTCCTTCTCCTTGGAGTCTTTGTCTTTGCCTAAAGTACTACTCATGGTGACGGCACCCCTGCTGCCCTCTTGCTCATGGGAGCCCAGAGTCGAGTCTCTTGTGCTCAGGTGGGGAGGGAAGGAGGAGGGGGGGGTCTGTTACAGGACAGTTAGAACGGTGCTGGACCAAAGGGGGAGGATCTCATGCGCAAGGGCAGGCCTTCATACATACCTGTGTGGACATGGGGAGAGAGGGAGAGAGAGAGAGAGGGAGAGGGAGAAAGAGAGCGAGAGCGAGCTGGTCCCGTGTTGGAGGGTGGGGAAGGGGATTAAAGCGCCACCGGAGCAAGAAGCCTCAGATGGAGCGCAAGTGCAGTGGCCTGCTCCAGCCACATGCTTGTGTGAATGGCTGTACGATCCCTCCACCCAGTTCAAGAGAGTTCATGCGAGAAAGGTCACCAGAGTCATCTTTAGCTTGTGCTGATAAAAGACAAGAGGGGAAAATCCTGCTTTAAACTCCATTTATTTATTTTAGGGCAGACTAGTCTAAAGCATGCAGAAATACATCCAAACTCTACACACAGTGAATGGATATTGGCCTAAATTTCATTTAATTTATCAATGTTCTCAAAAGTATATTGTAGTGATGCAACAAACCTTGGTAACTGAAATGGTACAGCATGAATGTCTTTGCGCAATTTCAGTCAGGACCACTGGTCAAGTGCTTCACAATTTTTGAACAGAATAGACCTTAACCAACAACGTTTTTTTAAGAGAAGAAGGCTTACCATAGGCTACTACAGGGCTTTGTGGTGGTACTTTTCACCTTTGTCATAGCCTATGTGCTTAGATGAAGTGCATAATCCACCAATGGGAGAAAGAACACAAAAAACCCTTTGCCACCACAGCAATCAACAGGTTAAACTACATTGCCAGTGGTCCTGAGCTCCTGAGAACAACACAGTCAAATCAAACAAACTCATAAATCCACAACAAGCCTCTGTAACATAAACACAGCAGACGGAAGGCGTTCCATCACTCAGCAAATTGTGTACATTTAGGCTATGTCCAGAAGAGTGGATGGAGCCACTGAGTGCACGCCATCAGCCTATACAAGAGTGAGGAGTGGAAGGGACAGCACGGGGCAAGGTGGAGGGAACACGCTTTGGCCTCAGATCAGAGTGTCTGAAAGGGCAAAGCTGCTGGGAATAAGCCTCAGGTTCAGCAGTCTCAGGCTTCTTCAAAGCTCAGCCTCCCCACAGGTCATGAGACCTTTATGGCGAAAGGGCTCTAGCCCATTTAAAATGACAAAGGGATATTTAAGAGGGCAGCGCCCACTCCGGGCCCAGGCCTCTCAACCTGAGTGCTTTTACATGATGGCCCTTGGTAAACATAGTGGGAGGTGGTTGTACAACCATGCACACTCTGCTGGAAAAGTTCTAGAAAACCCTGCTAAACCACACCGGGACAGTAGCGCCTGGTCCTGTTCAGCACACTATTGTTAAGAGGGAAGGTCCATCACCTTAAAGAGTTGGGAGTAAAATCCCCCCTCAACATGCTCTAGACCAACCTCCTTCTGGAAACAACATTCTATTTCAACATACCTTAGGACTCATGCCTCTCCCTTTTAAATCAATGTTTAAAATTAGCTTTGAACTACAACCACAAGCGGCAGAAACTCCAGAAAAGTCTGCTCAGCTAGCTAAATAATCATGGAATCCAAATTCACTAATTAAACCTACTTGATGGCCCTCCTGTGGCAAGCCCAAATAAGCAGGCAATTAAGCAAAGAGCTGTGACTCTTAAATTCTCCTGTCCTGACCAACCAGAGGCAGTGCTAAAACTAAGGTGGCTTCTGGTCACTGCTGGTTGTGTTCGATGGCTGAATCCTACAACCTGTTTCCTAGTCGGTCAGGCTCAAAACATTTCACTAATCCAATATGCTGTGGGGCATTAAACATCATGACCTTGCGAATTCTCTTAGCAGTGTATGGCAAGCCAATGACCTGGCAGGAGAGGCTACCAGGAATGTGGACTTACTTATCCTGAGAATTTAGATCTACTCCCAGTGCTAAGACATGCTTTCTGATGCGATAAATCAAGAGCACAGTGCAATTTATCAGCTGGGGTTTCAGAGTGTCCACATGGTGAGGCATTTGCTTTTAGACAGCAAGTGCTTTGCTTCTAGGCCTTCAGTGCCTGGACATGTTTTGTCTGGGCCTACAAGACGATTTGACTTCAACAGTGTCAAAAGGAGACAAACATTACCAAATCAACTACCAGTTACGCAATAGACTTTTAGGAACAAAGTTCCCTGTTTCTTACAAACATGTTTCACTGAATTAAAATAACACAGCCTAGGCTACTCTCAAAATGTGATCTTATGAGGCAATGTCCCACAGAGACCAACCCTACACACAGCCAACCAAAACCAGTCCAAGCCCTAGCCTACTTGCAAACACTGAGGCGAAGATGTGGGCAACTACTGTGCAACAACTGCAAGTTAGCCAAGACATAAGCCAAAATAAGTTTATTTTATGCCTGAACAACGGTCTCCTTATATATTACAGCAGACTAGACTGTGAAGAATGTCGAAGGATGTCTAAGAATGTGTAGGCCTTGCACAGCTTTTCAGCTGACTAAGAGACTTGACCATATTGACAAGTCTGGCCATTCAGAAGATAGGCCACATTTGGTCCTGATAACGTGTTTTGGTAATAAACTGAGCCAATTTATTTTTCTTCAAACCTACTGAGCCATACTGTCGACCAAAGATCTCCATCTTCCATATCTGTATGTGATAACATTTAACAGGCATCATGTAGTAGACTAGCAGTTGGGTAGCTTTCTATCAAAACCTTTCTAATCAATGAACCATTAACCAGCACAAGGGAATTTACATTCACTTAGAAAAATATCTGAGGTATTCCGGGTTGATCATAGGCTAAACAAGACCAACCCAAGGGCAGCAACCCAACGTTAAAAGAATCTCCACCTTGTACAGGGCAGGAAGTTAGCTAACATTTGCCATTCAACATTAGCACATTGACCAATCCTCGGAAATCTCTTGCTATCGACCATATTGAGGCAAAATGTCGGTATATTAGCCACCAAGTTGGTTCAGCTTGTTTTCAATAATCTTAATGATGTTCGCCCACACAAGAATTGATATCAACGTCGGCGATAAATGTATGCTTTGCAAACTGTATTAGCAACCATGCTAATGTTAAATTCCCAGCAAAAAGTAGCTGACGTTACATAGCTTGGCACAGCAAACAGCTAAATGAGCTAATGTTACTTTCCAGAAAATAGCTACTCCAAAGATAGCGTTAACCTGCTCCATGATAAATGTTTTGCATGAACGTTCGGGTCCAGGGAGGAATGTGGCAATTTTTCATTAGCCTCGTCAAAACATGATATACAAATTGGCAGTTATGCATAGCCTTCTGAGCAGTTCTACTATCGACAAATAGCTCAGCAAATACCAACCACTCTTTTAGCTTTCACCGACAGCAAGCTGGCTAAGAAAACCTAAGCTAAGCAGCTACTTTCCGGTGTAAAACAAGAATGGGCACGAAATTGACACCAGTAGCAAGTGGTCGTTCACGATGCAAAAAACAGCATCAAGTCGTCATTTTATCTTGTAAGTTAATTGTTATCACGAATTGAGGTAGTCTTCCTGATATCGTCACCAAACAGCCACGATTACAACGATAGCTAACGTTAGCTACGGATTCTGCTTGCTAGCCTAGGCCTTCCATAAACAGCTGTCATCTGTGAAACACCATTCCAACCATTGCGAGCTTTACGGGGGAGACAAGCCGCAGCAAGAACACAACCCCTGCCTGTCGTGCGCAATCATTACTGTTAAACTGACAATACGATAATGGTAGAGCCGTAGAGAAACAAAGAATGCCTCAATGTTTACCCTTTGATCGTCGTAAGGTACAGGCGTATTCCATCAGCTAAGTGGGTTTGTGTGGCGCCCTTCTTTTCTTACTGACTGTGACGAGAAAAAAGAAACATTCTCCACACAGCGGCCATTCCGAAGCTGAACAAAAGAGTGCATCTCACCCTACTGGTAGAAGACAGTTAAACGTCCGACCACCTTACGTGCAGGACAAGGGGTGCTTTCATTGAAACTCATGTGAAATCAACATTGCTTAAAAAGGTTCTCCTAAAGGTACGTAATAATATAAGTGTTTTACCTTCAGAGGTGTGACTCCGCCATCCTTGTTTCCTCCTCCTTTTCTACACAGTTGAGGCAGAGCAATCCCCTCCCCTACCATCAGATTGCGTCACAGATTCGTATTACCCTCGTATCACGAGACTTTCTCCAGCAGAAAAGGTGTTTCCTTTGGATAGGCGACAGAGAAGGGGGCGCGTTGGAGAGAAATACATCATACGGAAGTAAAAATATAATAATAAGAGCAGTTTTACGATGTCAAAAATCATTCTTGCAATTTGAAGTAGCATATCCTTACTTCGGTATAGTCCTTTCTCGTCCAGGACGATATATTCTAATCTGCTAAATGCACGAAATTCCATATGTGGCAAACTAAAAGTGTGCAAAACATTTAAGGAATGGTCCCTGTGGTGGCATTATGCATCAAACCTGGGCGTGTGTGACCTGGTCGTTTGGCCATAAATGTGGATAAGCAAATGCTTTGCATTGTTTGAGGGGGAAACGACGGCGACATAAATCACACGCAACTAATACAGACAAGTCTCGGACCATCCGGACGATCCAGCCAGATATGATTGAAAGTCGCAAATCGTGTTACTCCCTTTAGGGGGCAGCATATGACAGTGTTCAACAGTCTACGGGTGCTGCAAGAGAACAACACCTTGACTTGCACAGACGACAACAACGTCAATCTCACGGACATACGGGGTTCGTCTGTCAGCTAAAGTACTTCATCACAGCTTTATTGACAGAAAATTGAAGTTTATGCGATGCAAATCATAACTGAGAAGATATTCTAAACGCACGCACTTGGTGGTATCATAGAAAGCTATCATGCTAGTTCGCTAATGCATGAGCTATGCGGCTGCCTAGCAACTAAAGCTTAAGCGCATTAACGCTAACTTTAGCGACATCTAAAATAAACGCACTGCATTTATTCGTTCGCATTTATGATATTGAGCATAGTGTGCACTGTTTGCTTTTCTTTTTACACGTTAAAGGATAATGTACACGTTTCCCAAAACTATGATGGTAAACGAATGTTAACATTATCTTCCTGACAGAATAACGCTAGTGTACGTTAACTGGTGGTAGAACATCATGCCTGAAGTGAAGTCAATATTTCGGGAAGTCCTTCCCAAACAAGGTAACAGGAAGCCTGTTTATGTTTTTGCATGCTTTTCCGAACTATAAAATTGCTCTGATGTATCAGCTCGGCTAATGATCTGTTGACCTTTTTAAAATATATAGAAAGAAGCTAACCCCATGTTTTGTGTTTACCTCTGTCATAATGTCATATAGGACAGCTGTCCATGGAAGATGTACCCACTTTAGTGCTTTGCAAACCTAAGCTGCTACCTTTAAAATCAGTCACTCTGGAGAAGCTGGAGAAGATGCAGCAGGAGGCCCAGGAAGTGATCAGACAACAAGAAATAGCCTCACGGGAGCAAGGGAAACCAGAATGAATCTCGTTATCACCATTTAATATTTAAAAATGTAGTTTATCTTAGTGGAATGCTTTCCACAGCTCTACTTATTTACCACCTCCTAAATTATTTCCAATGTGGTCAAGAATTTTTAGGAAATTTTTGTCTGTAGTATGTTTTGGGGGGCTTTATTCATAGCCATAGCTATAACTGATGGTTGATACAGGGTGAGTGGGAATTTAATGGAACCCAGGGTTCTGAATATGGCAAGATTGCACTTTAGATAATTGGAATTGTTTGGTAGACCTTGTTCTGCCTTGCATTTAAATTATATTGCTTAAGGTGAACATTTTGATATAACACTGTGGTGTTGACACACTATGACACACTGTGGTGTTTCTAATTTTTTAATAACTTTAAAGACAGACCAAAGAGCAATTTTTGGTACATTTCACACCCAAGTGTAATGAAATACAAAAATAAACGTTCTTGGTACACTTCTGTGAAATTATACTCTTTTTCCATTGCTCCACAGTGCCATCTTTGTTTCCTTTAGTAATGATGCTCGTAAGACAGAAAGGAAAAATTAACTCAGGCAATGGCATACAAACAGCAGCAGGGCAAAAAATGCTCGGAACATGCCCACCTATATAAAGCTTTTCAAGCAAACAACTGAGCATACAAAGACTGTAGACTACAGTAAAGGAGTGGCAGTAAACTCAGGTATACAAAACATGGAATGACTGTCAAAACAAGGTGTGGCACTTTCTGGGTTAGCTTATATCCACGCACCTTAACAAGGTGACAACAACTACTGTACATCATCAGCTCCTTCGGTTTGCAAAAAGTGCCTTTTTTAAACCCCGTCATGAAAAAAAGTTACAATCTTTACTTGACAGGAAGAGAAGGGTTGTACCTAAGCTGACAAAAATATGAAGATTCTTAAAAAGTAGCTCCAGTTGTTTTAAAGCTGCTAAAATGACAGCTGGGCAAGCCTCTCAGTAAATTTCAAGTCTGAGGTGTCCGCCGTCTCCCTCACTGATGAAACGTGTCCGTCCTCTGTAAAAAATGAGTACATAAAGCATTACATGTTAATTTGAAATAGCAACTCTCAGAACAGGTGTTTTCAGCCACTTAGTTTCACAAAAAAGTTTCTCTACTTGTGTCACTAATGCGTACAGTATATAGTATGACTGGTACTATAGATAAGATTTTTGTAAATAAATAAAATGGAATTCAACTGACAGTTCTTACCGACATGGACAGAGATCTCTGAGTTTTTTGTCTATTATGCCAGCATTGAAACTTTTGACAACAAATTGCTCCAGGAGTGAGTATGCACAGGGAACATCAATGTTGATTTCAGCTATATCCATGTAAATCCTATCAAATCCCTAGGGAAGACAATTCAGATAAAATAATTAGCTTAACATGCCAGCTTTTAGAAAAACCAAATGTTGTATCTGACTATTTTAATAAATACTATTGTAGGATTGCTCCATGCAACACCTCAAAGCTAGTTTTGTAGGTGTTCTGAGATTCACTTATAAACCACCACAGACAATGACAAACAGCATATATTTTTTAAAATAAAGATTTTATCAGTGCACACAATTTTATAAACCACCATGATGTGGATCTGACATCAGCCAGAGGCGTTGATATAGGCGTCTTGTGATTTGTATGCCTGGCAACACCATAAAAATAGGCCACTAGATGGCACCTTACCCTTCTCATTTGGTCTACTGTGATGACCGTTGACTTCCACAATAATTTTAGAAGCTGCAGGATCATTTGTAGTGTTCTGTCCCCTTTGGACTCCAACACCATGACAATGGCCTGATTGAAGACATGACATGATGATTAGAATCTGTATGTCATCAACAGGGTGATTTTCTGCCTGTCGTGTACAGTGACTGGTTACCTCATAGACAAACTCATGATGGAAGTGTGGGACTTCAAGCTCCTTCAGACACCGCTCCGCCTCCACTGCATCCCCAGACAGGAGGTACTCTTTCAGCAAGAGATTGACCTAAGCAACATGTACACTTTCCTTAGCCTGAGATCTAGTAGTCACCTTGTCAGCGATGACTGTGATGAATACTCATAAACTTTGTCTAAATGTAGAAAAGGAAAGAACTTCAACACAGGAATTTCTCTGAGGCGACTTTTAAACTCTGTGTTAAAGGTCTCACCTCTTTGATCAGTTGATTGACAGGTCTCTGGCCACCCCCGGTCCCCCAAAGGTTGTCAATGCGAAGTCCTCCTCTGTTCATTTTCAAAAGCACAGCTGCACGGTCTAGGGCTGCCCTATTTACCAAAACAATCAGAAATTTGTGTTAGAAGGCATCAGTATCAGTACACAGTGCTTTAATTACTCAGTAAAAGATTTCTGTAACATTATTGCTTTCTCCAGAATGTAATGTAAGGGATACCAATGCAATACATACATATTTACAGTAAAATAACAGGTACCAGTGCAAAACAGATAATAACACAGCCTTAGTCTGACAACATATCCAGGGTCATAGGGCTCAACAAAGAAAAAAATACTTTTTATGTTTTTGACAAGTGCGAGTGGCTCTATTATGTCTGACAGGTCTGAAGTCATGAGATTGGAGGCTATTTCCTTATTTTAGTGATCTCATCAAAAAGAGTCTAGTAGTGGTAGTATTAGTAGTATTGAAATAATTACCACTTTTGATACTAAGTGAGTAAATATTGATCATTTTTAATGGCATAGTGAGGAATCAGCCAGAAATTGTGTTCCTGAATCACATACTTAAATAACTCTGGTGTGGACAGGCATATCCCAATGTTTGCTTTGAGGGAAGGAGCATCAGAAAACCTACAGCATCAGCAGAGCTTTGGCATACTGGATGTCATTGTAGCATTACAGCTCAGACCAGACTACTTAGTACAATGACAAGAGAGCAAGCTGTTGTGTGTGGACATCCCATATAGATATATCCTTCATATCTACCTTGCTTGTTCACAATCCACTTTCCCTCTGTAGCTCTCAATGTAGGATTTGGACAATATTCCATCTGCTACAGCCCGTGCAATGAACTGGCCAACCAGCTGGGAAAAAAAAAACAACAACACATTGGAATTGACTTATGTAATCATAGGTGGTCAGTCTTCACCATCTCAGTGCAAGGGAGTCTCCCTTTCTTGCGAAAGCTTGAGTTTAATCTACACTCCGCCCAATGGGCATTGAAATAGCCCAGTCCATGTATGGGATGGAATTCATGGTAATATGACTGCATGGAGGAATTACAGATAAATTCACTGCAAGGCAATAGAAGGGACATTTAAGTTAGAAAAACCACCTAGAATTCCACCAGCTGATGACACATCATGAAATAAACCACTTCTACAGTGGGGACTGAAACAGGAACAAAGTGACGCCACAAACATGTTTGTTTGGGTTTGGGTTATTTGCGCCGCTGATTGCCTGACCTCCATTGTTTTAAGTGGGTTCTGGCTAATGGCACGACTCAAAGCAACAGAAACAACTACCCTTGCACCTCTGGGGAAGAACAAAGCCCTCACAGCATTGTCATCTCCACTCTACCCACAGACGCTTATTCAGGGGCGGAGAGAAAGATACAAAAGCTGGGAGTGATGTGCAGACAAACACAGACACAGTGGACAGGACTTGTGTGCTTCTACTCAGATGTACTGTACTTTATGTGGGCCTGGTAAACAGGGAGCCAAGGCAACAGGGGGCAGGTTGGGGGAGGGAGAGATGGGGGAGGGAGAGGGAGAGAGAGAGGGAAAGAGGGAGGCAGGCAGTGTGTTCATATCCTATGCTGAGCTGGCTGTTTTGCAGCTCCAAACACAATGGTGAGAGATCTCGTGTCTGCATCAGCTGAAAGGAAAGAGCTGAAACACATCGCTCTCTGTCTGTTGTCAACATGAGAGCTGCTCACAGCAAGCCCCAACCGCACTGTGCTTCCCCTGTTGACCACAGCCAGAGGATAGAAGCGTTAGCTCGTTCATTTGCACCCTGACCGCGCTCTCTCATTCACCTGTGCATCAGCTGTATATGTGTTCCTAGCTGTAAGTTCACCTGCCATTACCCTTGTCAGAGATCACCACTTGACTTGCAAACACATTTTTGCTATTCCGTCCCCTGGCGCACACACACACTCACTAATTCGTCCTCTGACACACAACATGAGCTACAAAAAATGCATCCCGCACTCTCTACCTCAAGCTATTGTGTAGTGCGTGTTCTGGCACATAATGGCTGCAATGCATCACACAGGTTGATGCTACACATTGGTGGTTGGTGGTGGCTAGCGAGGTACCCATTTACATTTACATTTATGCAAATGCAGACGCTTTTATCCAAAGCAATTTTTTTTGGCAAGTATCAATTGTTCAGGGCCAGTCTCCCCTAGAGCAACTTATGGTTAAGTGTCTTGCTCAGGGGCCCAACGATGGCAGCTTTTCAGGCTACTTGCAGACTAGCCAGGTTCCTTAACCACTACACCGCCACTGGCCCCATGGTGAAGTGCGACCCCTTCCAATGTGAAGTCCATTAAGTGCCTTGAGAACCACTATATAAATGTGACGTGTCGATGTTGTTGTTGTTACCTGTGGAGCCCTAGGTGTGTCCAGCACCAGGTCGGGCAGCTCTCGGAGCAGCTTGTCGAAGGAGCTCTCCACGTCACCCCGGCTCAGCACCTTCCCACACAGGTCACTGAGCAGCCGTGACGTGAGCTCTCGGTGACTAGCCTTGGCCTCCAGTGCCAAGGACACAGCCAGCATGGGCACACCGCTACGCATGGAGCCCAGGTTCAGCTCCCCCAGCAACTCCTGAGAGAAAGAGAGAGGGAAGGGTCTTAGTCCACAGATCACACCATCAGACTGCATACAAGGACTTTACTACAGAAACACTAAATTTCTAGAATTCTAACAAATCTACAATTAACAATTTCCATGGCAACACATCAGGATGTGAGTTTAATGGCTACATATACGTACCGCTACTTCATTTGTGTCCCCGTGTTCAAAATACTCCTGCACTATTGGAGTAACTGTCCTCTCAAAGTCCTCCTCATCCAAAGGAAGCACTACAGTCTCGTAAACACAGCTTTCCTAGGAGGACAAGGACACAAACAGCAGTGATACCACTGAAAAAGAAAAAAAGAATTCTCTGCATAATCAAGGTTATGTTGCCAACACAAAAAGAAGCACCATCATTACCTGATCTTCATCATAATTTGGGTCCTTCACATCAACCTCCTCAACGTCATAAACCTGACCTGGGCTTCCCCATACGCCTTTACCACCAGCACCGCCTGCAAATACAAATTAGTATTTAATATTACATTCAGTCCAAGATTTTCTTTTGCCCGACTGCACTACCCCACGTTCCTCTTGCTTTCCCAAGAATTCATTTTGGGGGTTTTTCATGTTCATGAATAGGCTACCCATTTTAAAGCACTTTCAAAAGCTGTTAATAAGCAAATGCATATTTATAATCCACCAAGTATAGCTGCCTATAGACAGCAGGAAAGGAAACTGTTCGTTGTCGGTCTCTTCACAGGATGCATGTGTGTGGGTGCAGGATGTACACAGTGACACATGGTGCAGAACAAAAAAATATGTAGACCAAAACTTGTGTATGCAGAGCCATTACTGTAAAACCGCAACAAAACTAAGAATGTAAACAGAATTATTACATAGTCACAGAAGGCAAACATACACACTACAGAAGAGTTTTTTTTTCTAAAGTTCTGTCAAATACATATTTGTCACACCAGAGCACACAAAATTTTCCCTGCAGGGCACAGGAAGCACCATTGGTTGACAAAGACATATCCTACATATGTGAGAGTTACACAACGCCACATCTGTTCAGCCCAGATTGCTTGTTATTTAAGAAGCACACCACTGACACATTTTAAAACCCTCTCTTAGTACTCAGCCAATAGCAAACACCAGCTTCTCACCCAACACCCCACCCCACCCCCCTCACAGCCCTACCCTCAGATGTATATTCAGCTAAATTTAGTGCGCTGTGTAGTGTGTGCTGCAGCTTATGGAACATCATGTCCTCTCATCTGGAGAGAGATTCCACATCCACACTATATGTTCCGTGGTTGGTCAAAATTACAAAGCAGGAACTTCTTAACAAGCCCTGCCCGGCTGCCTGTATGGCATTTTTGTTACATAACCAGTGGGATGTAGTGCTGTGTTACAGCAACAGAATTAAGTCAGCCCACTATTACAGCACAGATGAGAGCACAGCTATGTAGGTCAGTGGGCAGTGGCTCTGTGAACTCCATGCATTGGAAAACTGACAGCTTGGACACTTCAAAGAAATAATCTCTACACAAAGATCTGTCTCGAGCCTGCATAATCTCCAACTGGATTAAGCACAGTCACACAAGACTTCCTCCAGATTTGTACTATTGCTTCAAATCTTTGTTCTTTTTGACCATCATAAAATCCAACTGTGGAACTACTCTGTTCATAGGGTGGGCACACGAAAATAAAATAAAGGACTAACAACCGCTAAGCTCTGCACAGTGCATCAGAAGGGTTAAGATAGCCTAGTAGCCTCTCTTCGTTTTTCTGACAAGGGATTTAACACTCTCGGACAACTCCCTGTTCAGCACTTGTTAACGTTTCATCAACACTTCCACAGCAACAACATCTATTTCCTTTCTTGTGGCATGAGAGTTGAATGGAAAAATTTCAGGCCATAACAGCCAGGCGTGAGACAGGCACAAAAAGCTGGTGTGAGCAGCCCATGCTCACCTAGCCATTTGTTTAGGAGCTAATTGGTTTACAACGGGCCCGTGCAAAACAAGACCACCAACCAGATCTGCACGTCACAGGCAAATGGCATACCAAGTGGGTTAACACTAAATAGAAATCCATTTCTAATCTAGAAGATGCATATACAATGCCATAGTAATAATGCAAATACCTTTCTTAGGTAGCCCTCTCCCTTTGCCCAGGCGAGATTTTCTGTCCAGCAGTTTGCTTTTAGGGCTGGTGGGGGGTGCAGTGCACCCTCGGACACCATCTCCATTGTCACTCAGCGAGTCCCCACGACCAGAGTCTCGGGAGGAGTTCTTCCTCAGACGGCGTTTGATTTTGGCTTTCAGTCTGGCCTCCTGGAGGCTGGAAGTCGGCGCTGAGATCCAGTTGCCATTGATCTCATTGTCGATTCTTCTAGAGGGTGCTTTTTCCTCATCACCAGATAGAAAAGAGTCACTCAGATCATCTGCATCTGTGGGGAAGAGTTATAAGAATATAGTATAACTGTACTCAGCCCATTGCAATGTACAACTGTTTAACAAAAGGAGCTTGGGATGTTCAGGTGTTGAGAATTTCTAGAGTCTATGTGAACACTGATATAATCAAATATTTTCTCTTTGCTAGATTAAACTAAATTAACTGAACTGAGTCAAATAGAGACTTGTATACACTATGCTTTATTGAGATTAAAGAATAACTGGCCAGTTTTTCAGCAACTAAATGGTCAGAAAAGTGTGAACATTCTCATCTATTGAGTCTTCCTCTTCCACTTCCTCTACATAAAACTGGTAAATGACATAGCTTAATAGACATATTTTTAGATTTGGGCGTTTAGTCTGTAAAAAGATGCAGATGTACTCGCATTATACTCAAAACCGTGACAGCTAACATTAGGTTAACTTACCAACAGGATTAGCATTCAGCCAGGCCTCACATTCAGTTGCCATCGTTTGAAGGTTTTTTTTTTTAAGAGAAAACTTTAAATCAAGTTAAAACTCTGCACCTGAAACATACATGATACACACGGAGACATTTAAATGAGCAAGCCAAACATCCCAAACAAAACTTGTGGTAGGAATATTTAATCTATAGGTAGGAATGTTTAACCTATTTTACCCTGCAAAACATTTTGCAATCGCGTTACCTGACTTTGATCAAATTTAGCCTACTAATACCTAATGAATGACCGTCAGCATTGTAGCTCTACATTCGTTACAAAGCAGCATTAGCATGTAGCTAATAATGTTGATCGCCTGACAGACAGTAATAACACCAGGCATGCGTTTTATCTTATTGTGTCCCCTGTGTTTGCGTAGCTATTGCAGAAGAAGTGGCAGTGGATGATGTTATCTTGCTCGATATTTTCGGTGTAGCATTACGATAACTCTGGATGTGGAACAACAACAAGCACAGTAGCAGCATAAAAACATAAACAGCGCGTCATCCCAACGACTCTTCGTCAGGACCTTTAAATGTAAGGTTAGGCTAGTGTTTCGGAAATCTAGCTTTTAAATGCATTTATGAATACAAATGCCATATTTTAACGCTCAAATGTTGCAAGGAAAATCACTGACCTGACACTGCGTCGAACTCCAAGTTTATGTGTACCCACCAAATGATTGTTGTTTTTGTGAGTCGTCTACCCAGCAACGTACTTGAATGGAGTCTCTTCAAAATTTCCGATTGGTTGTCCCATCAACAGGCGCCCGTACACCACGAATCAGAGCCTTTTCTAGTATTTTCCATGAGGCTTTGTTTGGTTTTGGTCGCACTACTGCCCCATGTGTTCAACTGTGACCACTGCAGCATTGAAATTACGTAATGCTAAAGCATTTGTTTGGCGAAAAGATGCCATAGGCAGTAAAAGAAAGATGCTAAAGAATAGTTTAAATATTTGACTTCTTAGGTCTAATACACATTATGAGACCTGTTACTGTTAAGAGGAAAGATGAAACAAACATGCAATTCAAGGTGAAACAAATGTAGGAAAATTTAGTCGACAATATTAGGTTCTGTTTACTCTCTGCATGGTTTTGACCTGCATTGTTTGGCCCATTTATTTATGCATACCTTTAAATGATTCAGATAGTAGAAAATTAAGAATAAATATAATCCTTGGGTGCAGCCTAGATGTAAAAAAATATTTTGGGGATCACCAGGAAAATTGCCATCCTTTCTAACTACTGTAATATTTGTGTGTGTGTTGAAAATATTGAATAGCTACAACAATGTGCATTCGTAGTGCAATAGGTTTTTTTATTGTCCAAATGCAGCTGTGATATGGGGCTATTTTTAAGGATAGACAAAATGAGGTCAATGCAATGAAAAGGCAACACCTGATATATCTCTGTTATGGGTTAGTGTTTCTGGGGCAACATCAGAGTTAATATATGCCATCAGGTGATGGGCTATCAAATGTTAGGCCAACTCCATCTCCATTCACTGTCAGGTGACTGCATCCAGTCTCTGGGACCATAAAAAATTAGTTTATTTTGGCAGATCTACAACTCAGAGTAAAATGTATTTATTGGTTCTCAGTTTCACAGAAAATGTCATCAGAGCAGTAGAAACAGCCACAAAATGGTCACTTAATTCATTCAAGATGCTTTTGTCCTTAAGATGTCAGACTTTGTCGGGGTGAAGGGTAGATGTTGATCTAATGAATAGGCCCTAGGCTAGTTATTTAATCACTCCTCATATATATTTTAGTTTGAGCCTGAGATGGCAAAAATTCAGTAGTATTAAGTCTCTTAAATATTTGCAAGATATACCAGGCTTGAAGGATTTTCAACACTCAGCACTGGTGAGGATGACTACTGGATATTTATCTATTCGTTTATTTGTCCTTTTAAAATCTATTTATTGCTTTGAATTATTTATTAATTTATCATTTTGTTTGAAACAGGGACCAGTAACTTCGGGCAATCAGCATCCACACCGGCAGGGGGCAGATGAGGCTAGTTGATGCTACGTAATTTTCAAGCGACAGTCTGACCTTCTGAGAGAATGAAAATGTGATATGTCGTCGTCCAGTTAGACTATAGGAAAATACTCCGGAATTCAATATATAAGTTTAAGAATGTTACGTATAACACTTGGAAAATGTGTCAGAAGCGTAGCGCCCCGGGTGAGTTGGAAAAATGTGTGTGCGATGTACACTGTTAGAGTTCTGACAATTGTAAACGTGCCATGCTATGCTATGTTTCTCTGCTGCTAGAACATAAATAGATTCCTATATTCGTGACGTGTGATGGTTAAAATGGTTAAATGTATTCCATAGTGCTTGCATTTTTTTATGTTATGATGTTGGCTACATTGGCTCAAACTTACTTATTTACCATTTTTCTGGCAACATCAGTTCATGTCATCATTTGGGTCGGAAAATCCGCTGCCCTCCAATCTGCGACTCCCTTCAAATCTTATTGACGTTCCCCGCTCCAGTAAGTAGTAGCCTGAGTTTAGTGTTCTTGCAGAAACATTCACTATTTGTATGATGGCAACAGTTTTCAGCTGTCAGTAACTTTCAAACTTTATTTCAGAAAGGGCACTTCCACTGAACGAAGACCTACCAGTGTTATACAGGAGTGAAGAGGACATTGCTGCCCATCTCACCCACAAACAGACATGGGTGGAGTCATTAGCAAGTCGTGATTTCAAACCTGTGGGTCTTGTGGACCTCCACCCAGACGTGTTTGCTGTTCAGGCCAGGTGGGTGTTGTCTGTGTTTGTGCATTGTGGAGATGTTCATTCAATTAATTATATTTACTTAACAAACTTGTATTCTTTTTGTCAGAATTGACATCATCCATGAAGTTGAGATCTGGCAACGAAACTTCAAAAGAATTGTGGGTGCATTTTCTACCCTGTAGCCTCAAATGCAATTGCAATTGCTGTAGGTGTAGTCCTGCTATAATTTCTAAAATCAACAGTGCCACTTCCAGTGTGTTGAACTCTGATTACTTGTTCCCAGAGTTATGCCAAAACGAAGGTGAGAAGTGAGGTTCGTGGTGGAGGTCGGAAACCATGGAACCAAAAGGGTAGTGGGCGTGCCCGTCACGGTAGCATCCGATCACCTATCTGGAGAGGAGGTATGAAGCCCTGAAACCATTTTGTAAGGAGTGTTTACTGTATAAAATGCTGACATTTTGATGTTATAGTCTAGCTTGCCTAAGAGTAATGTACTTATAGGAGCAAATTAGCAATACACTTTCCTAATTCACCTGCACTCAATGGCCATAGCAGACTGGGAAGGGAACAGTCAAATCTGAGCGTGATGTATCCCCTAGTCAAATGGACATCTTCAAAGTCATCACAGGAGAAAAACTTTAAACTTTTTTCTGGCACAATTCAGCTTTGTTATTCTGGGGTGTTTTCCAAAACCATAGCTGCTTAGTTGTGCATTGCCAACCAACTAAGTGGCTAACTAGTTAGCAACTACGCTCTTGGGAAACACACACCTGTTTATGATGTGTAGAGTGTTTGACAGTTAAGAAATACTGTCCTTTTCTGAAATCTGTCTGTTTATTTGTAAATCCCTCTCTTGTCCCTGGTCTGTTGGGCATCAAAAATACAGTTGGAATGTCCCATCTCTGTCCTTATAGGAGGTGTGGTCCACGGACCAAGGGGACCTACAAGCTACTACTACATGCTGCCCATGAAAGTCCGTGTGCAAGGACTTAAAATTGCTCTCAGCTCCAAATTCACACAGGTAGAGTCATACTATGGTGTGTCGGCCTGCTGATTGTTTTAGCCACGCATATCTTGACGATGTTTTTGTTCTTAGGATTATCTCCGGATAGTTGACAGCCTGGAGATTCCCACTCCTGACTCTCAATACATTGTGGATCTCGTAGCACACAGACATTGGGGAGATTCTGTCTTAATTGTGGATGTGTGAGTGTCCACTCTTGAATGACATTATTCTCTGTTCTTTTAAAATCTAAAGACTGTAAGGAAGGATTAACTGTTTATTGCTCTATTTTCTACAGTGGTGATGAATTGCCAGAGAACATCACACAGGCTACAGCAAACCTCAAAAAGATCAACATCATTCCAGCAATGGGTAAGTGACATGTATCAGTGCTGCTGGTTCATTACAATGCTGATTTCAGGTGCGCTGAAACTGAAATCAGTGGTGAATCTGAGTGTTATTATTTGTATGCTCTTCCCACATCCTCCTGAGTAAATCACCACTTTCAGACAAACACAAACTGATACACTGACACAACAGACACTTGAAAGGCCATTTCTATTGTAAAGGACACTGTATAAATACAATAGAAACTTAACAAATCAAGCACGCACCCCAGACTAAACTATGTTGTTTCACTATTTTGGAAGCACCAAATACCCATACACTACATCTTTTATTGCTAGGTTTAAAGCGAAGGGTAAAGTTTTAAAGGTGCTTGCTAGCCAGACTGCTGCTGCTCAGCCCCTGTTAAAACTTCACTTTAAACCTAGCAATAATCTCACAATAATCACTGGTGTTGCAGCTTAATTCAATTATTAGAGGCCTATTTAAGGGCTTTGTCAACTAAAACATACCTTTATATTTTAGAACTAAATCCCACCACCTTTTCAAGTTAAATGCCATTACACAATTTCTTGTCACTGCACAAATCATATGGTGTTGATTTTGTAAAATGTCATTCAGCCTTCAAATTTAACTTTTTAAATCTTGTCTTACAGGTCTAAATGTTCACAGCATGCTGAAACATGAAACTTTGGTTCTCACCCTGGATGCAGTGAAGTTTCTAGAGAAGAAGCTGCTTTGGCATGACACACGTTATTCACCAATATATCCCTTCAAACTCCCTTACTCAGACCTGCCATAAATGTCAGTGAAATAAGGTTTAATTAAAATTGTTTATTTAATAAAATCCGTGATTCAAGGGGCTCATTTCAGAACACTCAAAATCGGTCACAAATAAATAACAAAAAACATTGACACTCTCCAGAAGTTAAAAATGAAGGCATTTTTAAAAAAGATAGCTGGTCCTTTTGGTCATGGGAAGGCTATTTTGGTTGGGATGATCCCATTGGCTAAATCATGTCGAATCTCCCATCGGAGGGCAGATCTTTTCTTCTCAGTTGGAACCACATATCTGTTTGGGACAATTACTTTCTGAGGTCGTGGCTGTAAGAGAGAATGTAAATAATTATGTTATGCCCTTTAATTACCATCTGAAAGTTTTCTGCGTTCTCGTTTAATATTTGAGTATTGACAATACATTTCTTCTTTGAAACATGCATGTTAAAGCACATTGGTATCAACACACTGATGGCATGACTCGTTCATAAAGATATAAGAGAAGTTCAGAACTCATAAACTCCTTCACATCACAGCACATTAGAATAGATGATACTCACTTAATAATACTGCACTTAAAACTTAAAAGCCTTGCTAACTGAGGCTTTCAAACTGACACTGGCAGATATTTTACTACATGTCCCAAAGGACCTACTGTTTTAGAGCAAGGACTTACCGGAGGAGGCTGATACATCAGTTGTTCCTGTGCAAAAGACAGAATGAGAAATGACCCTCAATATGAGAAGTGATGCATTCTTGAGAAGACAAAAGTGAAATTCTCCCTAAACATGTCATACCCTGATTGCCCAGTGGAGCGCTCTACGGTCCTTTTCTCCAGGTGCTTTGAATGCGTCCCACTCTTGCTTGTATTGGAAATACCTGAGCGATGCAATGAATGCAGAGTTCATGATTAATTGAAAGAAAACCAAGCTGATCACCAAAAACCCATTTGATCAAGATCAAAAGTTACCCTACTTTGCCACAGGATCAGTTTTCTTCAGGTTTCTGGTGTGAGGGTGATCCATCAATGGTCTAATAACTGCAAGAGAAAGTCAGTCAATTTCACAGATCTGTTTCTGTTAATTACATAGCAAATTTTATGCAGATGAAAATATCTTCCTTACATGATTTGGGACGAGGTCGAATGTCGTTCTCACTTTGTGATCTAACCTGAAAGAAAAAAAAAAAGATTCCAGTCAGGGAAACAAAAGAAGATAAAAATGCTTTAAATGGATGATGACAAATCAACCACAGAAAAGAAAAGCATATCTGCACTGAGCACTGATATTCAGCTTTTCACTCATACAAAATTGCTGAATCTCAATCACAAAACTGGGTGGCAGTATTGTCAGGTAGTGTGTATTTACACCGCCATCTTATACACTACACAGCAGTAAAAAAAAAAAGAAGAACAAATGATTGTGGTTCTACTCACAATGCCTTTAAGATAGGCCTGAAAGGCGCTGGGGAGTTCCCCTTCAGAATGCAGACTGTCAATCTCTTCGCTTTCCAACTCGGAATCATGGTGCCTGTGTGTTCCAGACATGTGTAACCTGTCCAGACCTTCCTCCAAGCCACTCACACCACCTGAAACACAGCAAACACAACACAACACGACACAACGCATAGATTTGAACAGCTGTTCAAGCAAATTATGTTTCTTATTCAGTCAATGAATTAAAAGACATGATAGCACTGAGACATGATCAAGTACTCTCACTTTTGTAGTTTCCGGTCTTCTTAACATCCAGTTTTCTCCTGTGTTGGTACTTGCCTTTATTGTGCCGCAAATTATATGGGTGTTCATGATTTTCACCAAGTGAACTGAAGTCATTGACATTTTGTATTGTAACTTTCTTAACGCCTTTTGCAGTGTTGTATTTCCTTGAGCACTGCTTATTTGATTCAAAGACTTGACCATCTTGGTGTTGTGACTCCTCTTCAACAGCCTCATCTACCTGTTTAAAATCATTCACACTGGACTGTATCACCACAGCCCCACTGACGGCATACAAGTCCATACATTCCTGGTCCTCATTGGCGTAGTGGTTACAAGGCTCTAGAAGGCCTGGGCTGTTTGCCTCGTCCATTACCTGGCCGCCAGCAACCATCACATCACTGGAATATTCATTGGCCTTTATGGACAAATTGTAGTTGTCCACATAATACTGAGCATCAAACAGGGCTTCACCATCATCCTCAGGGTCGCTCAAGATGCAGTTGTCATGGTAGCCCTCCTCGTCGGGGTTGTCCCTGGGTGTGTCTGGTCTGTAGGTGCCATACCCTGATGTTAGCACACTGGTGGGACTCTCAGCACCGGCAGGGTAGTCCTGCTCTCTGTCTTTTCCGTTGTTGTCCTGCATATCGCTTCCCATGTCCTCTTGCCCACACCAGTAGTTCTTGGCTGATAAACTCCCCTCAGGATCCACATCTTCATCAGACTCTTGTGTTGGCATTTCTCCTCCGTTATGGGCAAAGGTGTCTGCCGCATATTGTTCTTTCTTTCTGCTCCAGTCCTTGTTGTAATCCTCTTTCACACCACTTGCTTGTTTGCTTGGATCTTCATTTTCAAGCTGCCTTTCCCAGTAACATTTTGTCGGAGCCTCGTCACCCCTCCATTCTCCTGCGTGCGTCACATTCCCAGAGTTAGTCCATGCTCTGCTGTGTTGTTGGCCTTGGCTCTGGTCACTGTGTTCTCCAGCCCAAGCCTTCCCTGCCAGTTGGTCTGGTTTGTCTTGATGCGTTCCTGATTCCTCTTCTAACACATAACACTCTCGCACTTCTTCGTCACTCTCCTCCCTGACATTGTGTCCAGGCTCCTCTACTTGACTCTCGTGGTCAGACCAGAATGAGTCACCAGAGGAACCATCTTCCTCACAGTCACTATCCCAGTGGCTGTCAAACGCCTTGTACATCCTGAGGCAAAAACAGCTTCTACAGACGTCAACCAAGTGGAGAAAACTGTTGGCCCTACTGAGGCAGATTAGTAGAGGAGGAAGTGCGGAGTGTAAGAGGATTACTTGGCTTGTGTTAGTGGGATTTTTCACAGGCCCAGGGCACCACACTGTGGCAGACCAGGGAAGTGCCCACATAAGTAGCGGCCATGATGTTAATCTTGGGCAGAGCAATTTTTCCCCGTAATCTTTTGCTTACCACCCCTTGTAATATCAGACAATTGGAGAGTGTAGGATACTGAATGCCATCTTTCTCTAACTGTAGTTCAGTTCTGCTTCTGAATTTTTATTATAATTATTATTATTTTACCTGAATCTTCACTCTGAGTTGATTCATCACAGACTTGTGGCTGACCCCTCTGTTTTCTGTGGAGAAATGACTTTCTATTAGACACACACACATAGTGCACATACAACTGAAAATTTCATTTCCACGCTGGAACATGGAAACTAGACTTTTGAGGCCACTGCCATACCTGAGGACCTTTCTTTTGATAGACGGTCTTCCGCGGGCTCTAGTGTCAGTGTCTCGGTCAGGGCTAGTGTCTGAGTAAGTGTTGGAGATTTGTTCTGGTTCCACCTCTGGGTTTGGCCTACTTGGAGCGGTGGCTGGCCGGGAGAACTTTGGCATCACAGTGTGGCGAGTGTAGGGATCAAAGTGTTCCCTTTGGACATGGATGCCATGGTGTCCTTCAGTAAACGTAGATGTCAGGATCTTACGAGGGGACGAGTAAAAAGAGGTGAACCAAATAGGTACAATTACTAGACTAATTACTAGTCATTTCACATTTTCATAAATTTGAATTAATCTGGGTTGGATTGTTCATAAACTGTTGCCTGAAAATAAATGACTTGGTGTTCAGTCTCTAGTCTTTAATGGTAATCCAAGTTCAGAAGTCCTGAAAGACATTCTTCATCACTAATGTTTACCAACTTGTCAAAGAACCACAAGGGTTGTTTTTTTCACTTTTAATTCTAGGTCTTGCTTTGAGGTCACATTGTCTAGCCCTACTTTACAATACAAAAGTGAACTAGTGTTAAAAAAATGTGAAGAATGGCCATAAGAATACCTGTCTTTGGGGTCTTTCCGGGCCAGCTTGAGTGAAAACAGAACTAAGATGTGGAGCAGCAACATTTAGTTGAACTAAGAGGAAACATATCTATAGTCAGTCTCAATTTAAACAAACCAACAGAAACTCACAGATGTTGCTAAAACTACTGTTTCTACAGCACATTCTATATTCTAGTCAAAGGGAATCTGAACTAAACATGTATATATATAATTTTTTTTTATTTATAAATAAATAAATGATCAATTAATTAACCAAACTGTGACATTTATGTCAACAGAGTCTTAGTATTTTGATCAAAGACAAAGTTAGACAAAGTAATATCACATTATGAACATGTTTTGTCACGTTATGCAACTCAAACAGTATGACTCATCCCTACAAGACAATATGTCAAAGGATACCAACCTTTTTCCTTTATGAATGCAGGTGGACTTTTGTTGACACCTTCTTGAGACGTCGGGGAATTCCACTCACATGAAGACTGACTCTTAGACCTTTCGTGTCTAATAAGCACGTCGAGATCTTGAAAGAAAATTAAGAAGCACTTACTATGCCTTACTTTTAGTAATCAGTCTTGATACTAACTAGGGTTGAAAACTTACCTCTTTTGAATTCGTGTAATCGATGCTTAGGTATATTGGTGTAACCCATTGCTGAGAGTTGCTCCTGAATTTCCTCTTCGGAAAAATCCAGAATGTCCATCTCCTAGCCTAATGCCACACCTTACATACAGTATTCAGAGTTTTAAAAAAATAATAGCTCAAGTATTATTCAGCCTTAAGTTATATATATTAATTGCCAGGTTATATATAATTACCAAATCCTAGCTGCTCTGTCACCTGCTTTATGCTCTGTCAACTGCCTATGTAATAACTGCCGTTGTCGTTAGCTTGGTGTCGCTAGGTAGCCATATCATAACTAACTAAAGATAGTAAGGTTAGACATGATGTCGATATAAAAGACAGCTGTTAAATTTGATAGTCATCATTTGCTTGAAAGATGGGCGATCAGTCGAGTTGATGAGCAAGAAATGCGCATTGGGTAAGGAGAAAAGCGCTTGCTTTTTTGTTTACAATTTAGCCACTTCTGTGGCTACCTGGTGTTAGCTTTACAAAAAATGCTTGCAAACTGTGTTGCAAATACAACTGAACAGATCAGAATTGGTAGACTGAATGACACTGTTACCTGTTTGAGTATTAAAAGATGTGCGTACTGGTGAAAGATTAAAAAACAGCTTTACTTCTTCAGGTTGTTAACTTTCATCAGTCTCACTGTAATTGATGTGTCCGATGTTTGGGCAACGAACGTTGGCACGCTTTTAAAACTGACGCTTTTTGGTAGAAGAAATAACTCGTCATGCGCCTCTTAGCTAAGCAGCGCCGCCCTCGTCTTGGATGACACATAGATAGTGAGAGAGGCTTCATCTACTGGCATGAAACCGCCAGACTGATTTAGGGCACTCAATCACATGCGTACGGGTCGATGTCATATTCATAGGCCTATGTGTCATCAGGCAATTTTATGTCATTATTAGGACAAAAAGGCTCTCAGTGTCAACAAATCTGATGTCGACGTAGGCTACGGTCGCGCCTTTATAGAGATTAATCAAGAGTACACCAACACACCCAAGCAAACGTTAACTATGGGCTACCTAAGCCAAACAAACCTAACTTACCGTTTTCTCACTCCCCTTCATAGGCTACATACATAGTGTATTAGGATATTAGGGCTTTTCACTCACTGAAAAATTAGGGGAGGCGTCAGACCCCTCCATGCGCACCTTCCTCCTACCTCAACCATTACGCAGAGCCTCGCCCGTCGTGAATAAACATGAATTTTTAATAGCCCGTCCCACCTTCTCGTGAGTGGTGAAGTTCATCTCGGGAATATTGACAGGAATACTGTGATCCCCAACAAATTTCAGAAAAAGGACTTTTTTGAATCTTCCGTGCCATCGGGAAGACCATGGCGCACGCCAGGACCTACCGTGCGTCACTTTTGGTTATTTTACTGCAAATTGTTCTGATTTGCTCCGCTCAGGTGAGTGATTAAAGTATTTATGGCTGTGCTGTACCTTGGTTTGTGTAATTTGCTTGTATTAGTGTAAGTATTACTTGTATTAGTAGCCTAGGCTACCCTAAGTTTGAATTAGTTATAAACACTATTTTACAGTTTACATTTTACACCTGCACGTTTTGTAAGGTCTTCTGATGTAAAATTTTGCCCAGTCAATTGGCTGTGGAATTAATTTTTGCAGTAGGTCTTGCCAAGATATGTGTATGCTACCTGCCATCCTGGTCACTTTAACATTACTTGTGTCTACTTGTCATGTAAATCTTTAATAATAAGCTGCTATATGAAGTATGATGTGTTTGAAAAGGTGTCTGAACATCACACCATTGTAGAACATATGGATACAATTTTGCAGTAAATTAAACAGGATGTCAACATCTGTTCCCACTTTATGGTATCAGAAGGGAGTCTTTGTACAGTGTTGTGAATACAACCTGACCTTTTTTTTAACAAGAGTCAGGTTGAGTGCCTTACAATGGGACTATTGTGCTATAGGTGCACTGGGGTAAGCGTGCATGAGAATAAAAGATAAAAATACATAAAAAAGGTTGATTATTTATTTTTTCAGAGAGGTCCCCCAGGTCCAGTGGGGCTCATTGGTCCTGAAGGTCTTGCTGGTTTTCCAGGAGTGGATGGCATCGATGTAAGAAACCAATTATAAACGATTTCTTTTGAAGCCCCCTTTCCTCCTCCATTGCCACTGCCCTTAAGTTCTCGTAATCGAATCTCCCAATAGAAAGTGGGACGATGTGTGCGCTAGACTAATATTCTGATGTCTTGATTTCAGGGGGACAGAGGTCCTGGGCCTGGCCCAGATGGTGGCCCTGTAAGTAGCCACACTAATTCTATAACTCACAGACTATCACATCATACACAGCAGCATCTTGCCTCACACCAAGTCACAATTTTCTCTTGTATGTCAGGGGCCTGACGGGGATGATGGCAAAGCAGGAGCTGACGGATTGGCGGGTGCCCCTGGAGCTGATGTGAGTTTGTCGTTTTTTCACAATTCTGGTTTTGGTGAGTTGAGGTGTCGTTAATAAAATATTTGTGAGATGGATGTCTCTATGAGACATTGAAGTTGGCTCCTAAGTACACATGGCAGGGGAAAAAAGTGTGGCTGCATGAAACTCTCTGTAGACTCTATGAATCTGGCCATTTATAGCCAGCTAGATGGAGACTGAAATAAGCTTCCTGGTGGAAACAGAGGGGGTCTTGTGTGAGTCTAGTACTGTAGGGACTGCACTATACACTGTAGCCCTTGAAATGACACCAGCCTCAGACGGGTAAACTCCCAGAGAAAATGGCTTCAGCATGTGCTGTCCACAGAGCCAGTGGTGCTGAAGGAATAGTAGATGAAAGGATCAAGTATGAGATAGTGGGAGAAGATTGTGATGAAGACTGTGATGAAGACTGATAAGGCATTGAGAAAATAGTTAGGAGTCTGTCAGTCAGTAAAGACATACTTGTAATGTTGTCATTTTAATTGTACCCCAAGAGTTTTGTACCCACAGAGTTTTGCGTGATTGCTGTTCAGTGGTTGTTAGTTAGCGGATGTGAGTTGCTTCAAATGACAAGTATCTGTATCTGGACAACATCAAACAGTGATGAACAAGGAGGTGGAGTCACTATGAATTTTGAGGCGGTTTAGACCTCATCAAACATCCTCTATCTCAACTACATCTGAACATCTTCCTCCCCAAATACATTTGAACAGAAGTACTTTTTTATAGTTATATTTAGAATAATAGATGCATACATTGCTTTTTTCTACGGCCATGAAAAAGAGAAGTAATCTGTGCTTTCCCCTGGACAGCATTAAAGGTAGCTGCTCCTCCCCTTAGTACCCCCACCCCCACCCCCAGAGAAACCTTCCACAGTGTTTTGTGGTCTGAGGGGCAGTCTGCCCCGTTTCAGTTCCCATTCATGGAGCCAGGGCAATCGAAAAAGATGAGATTTTTTTTCTTGGGAGCTATCAAATATTGAGATGTGTACTGAATGTTACAGGAAGTGATACATATTAGGAATGGCTTAGAATCGTCTACCCTACCTAGTAGCTCTCCTACCCTACCTAGTAGCTGTCCTACCCTACCTAGTAGCTCTCCTACCCTACCTAGTAGCTCTCCTACCCTACCTAGTAGCTCTCCTACCCTACCTAGTAGCTCTCCTACCCTACCTAGTAGCTCTCCTACCCTACCTATTAGCTGATGTATCCCACTAATGTTCAGTCTCACACATCATAGTACATTCAAAGCATTAAACTCAAACTGATATTCTCTGCAGGGAATGACTGGACCTCCTGGTGAACCTGGCCCTGTTGGAGCTCTTGGCCAAAAGGTAAATAAAAAACATCTCCTATAAAACATATCTTGGATAGATTGTGTTAAAACAACACCATGTTGATAGTGTTGGTGCTCATAGATTGTCCAATTTATTATGTAGTACCTGGACAGATACAGTCAGTTAAGAAATTAGCTGGTGTGTTCATATTTTCATATGTTGATAAGCAATATCTGACCTATAGCCTACATGACCTTTTCTCAATTTGCTAAAAGTTCAGATGATGGCACCTGCTTTCACCATGCCCTCATGATGAGGACACTAACTCATTGTGTTGTTGCAGGGGGAGCCTGGGGCACCTGGGCCCCGGGGACTACCAGTAAGTAAACACCATGTCAAAAACTCTTTCACCATGTCAAAAATTCTCTTTTACTGATTTGAATGATTAGAATGGTAAGAAATCCAAAAAATCCATCTGATTTTAATCCACACTCTGGGCCCTAGTTACTCTCTTGAGAGAAGTTTGTCATTTGTTGATGCTCACTCAAAGAAAATGAAAGGATAAGGGAAATGTAGCTGTGTTGTGTTGTAAACGGTGCAACAGCACACCTGTTTTTTCTGGTCGTTTTCTTTGGATTTAAGGAACTTCTGATGGAGTCTTATTGCTGTGCCACAGAGTGAAGTGTCAGTGACAAATGTATTCATAAGTGACAGACACAGGGAGCACTGAGAAGAGAGACTAGTAGTCTGGTAACCCAAACCATCTTGATGTAGGGTCTGGCAACAAGCAATAGACCTCCCATATCCACACTAACGGACGCATTAAAAATGCCTCTGTACACAATTGGATCGAGCAACAACCAATCAGAGCAACAAACAAACAAAAAAAGTAAATGCATTTTCCTTGCAAGCTCAGGATAACAAAGAGTTAGAGTGCTACCCTTTGTTTGTTTTTTTTTGTTTTTTTTTTAAGAAAAGCTGACGAACTCTTTATCGTTGCCAAAGCTGATTTAAACAAGCACTGTTCATCATTTTTTTTTTGTTGTTTACCAAAACTTCCTCGAAGGTGCTGCTATGTCATCGTCATATTAAGCCCCTCCAGAGACACTACATGAGCCCACCTGAAATAGACTGAATGAAATAGACTGATTTGATTGGTTCCTTGGATTTAGGGACATAGCTAACGAGCTTCAGTGGCTCGTGGCCATGCACTTACCCACAGTGCAAGTTTTAATATGAAAGTACTTTAAAATTAAACACTTTTTTGCATGTACCATGAATAAAAGTTTTATGACCTGTATTTTGGTTGTAGGGAGTTGGACCTGATGGAGAAGCTGTAAGTTAACCCCTTTATGTCTATATATGGCTTTTAGTATAAGATTGTCTTTATAAGATAGTCATCCACTTTATGGATTTTGCTGGTCTGGTCACTGATTTTGTGTCTGTGACAGGGAGCTGATGGAGAGGATGGGTTGGCAGGGGAACTGGGCAAAGTTGGACCCCCGGTGTGTACAACATGCATGTTACACTGACATTAGCTTCTACCTCCTCTCAGTCACATACCTGAAGAATGCTAGCCCCCAAACACAAGATAATGTCATTTCACAACTCATAGTTAAGTGACTGAATGCTGATCTCTGACAGGGAGACAGAGGATTAAGAGGAGCAGTTGGGCTTCCTGGAGCTGCTGGGCCAAGGGTATGTAGCAGTGTGTTTGTTTCTTTGTCCAAAATGTCAACCAATGGTTTGAATCCTTTATGAGATCATCCTGCTAGGAGGAATCAGACCACAATTACAAATATGCATTAATTACTTCTTTGAAACATTAATTATTTTTGTCACGTTTACTGTGTAGTCATGTGTGGACGTGTAACAGCTGGGGTCTGTTTTTTGTGTGTTTATGTGTAGGGGCCACCAGGAGTGTGGAACGGTGAAGAACTGGTGAGACTCTATGAAGCTTCACCTCATCTGCATTCCAGTCTAGACAAACTGTAGAACATGCTCTAAAGATGAACTGACTAGAAACAACCAGCATTTGCCTTGGAGTTTCACATCACATGTTGCAATTGTACTAAAAACGATCAAAGAAGAGGGCCACATAGTAGATTTCATCTTAATGGATTTCAGTTAGATTGATTGATTTCCCAGACAGAAACATCACAGATTCCTGTTAGCTATTTGCTGTAGCTGAAATCCCATGAGGGTTGAGGAAGTGCTGATGCTGATTGTCATACTGTTGAGTTTTTTTGCTCTCTCTGTTCTGCAGTGTCCTAGGGCCTGCCCCTCCGGCCTCTCTGGCTATTCTGGACTACCAGGAATGAAGGTGAGTTCCTGTATTCTTTGGGTTCAGTAATCATTGAATCTGTGCCAGCAATATGAACACTGTGCATGTAAGGATTATACAGCACATTGTGAACTTCTAATTTATAAGGAATAGACAGTCAGAATCCAAGAGAATGGTGACAAGTTCAATTTTAAACCTCTCTGCAGGGTCACAAAGGTGCAAAAGGAGAATCTGGTGAACCAGGGAAGCAGGGACACAAGGTAAAGTAAAGAGAAATCTGATTTCAACATTTTCACCAGACAGGAGAGATTATTGTGGTAATGCAGTGTCACATGATTTACACATGCGAGTTAAGGAGCTTTATTCAGTCTGTTATACACATATCATTCCTGCTGTGAAATATGTAGTGAAATTGCTTTTTTGTACATTGCGAGGGGCGTAGTAATGTGTGTGAAATGCAGTATGTGGTACACAATGTAGGAATGTAATGTAGTACTGTAGCATCTTAGCTTTGTATGTTAGTATTTTACACATACTAAATTTAATGATTTAGTATGTGTAAGAGCTTCCATCATTTTCAGTTATGAGGTGACCATTGTGTAGCTCATAAGTAAAGGTCCAGCACATAACTGATGATCCATTATTGTACTACAGGGTGAAGAGGGAGAGCAGGGAGCCCCAGGGGAACAAGGAGCCCAAGGACTACCAGTAATATACTCCCCTCTTGCTTTATGTCACTTCCTGTGTTTATTGTGTAATTTAACTGCACACACATGGTGCTCTCTTGTGTCCATCACTGTTCTTACATTCGCGCACTCTTCACTCATCAGGGCTCTCTGATGATCCACAGCACTTGGGTCAATCTATAGAGCTGACTAATGGCTCTTAATGGACAAATATCTCCAGTGTTAACCTGGCACACAGCACACAGCCTCAACATCTTTGCTGTATTCTTGGATCTGACCTTGCATGACCTCAATCTCACTAACTCAGCTGAACTCTGTGACCTGTTGAACTTGTGAACACGCTTGTGTTGATGTGCTATGATTCCAGGGTCCAGGTGGATTGAGAGGGATCATTGGGTTGATGGGCCCCAAAGGTGAAAGGGTAAGGACTAGGACACATCATTGCACACATATCACATATATCAAATGATGAGTTATACTCCTTCCATTACTATGCAGTTTTCTCTAGTCCACAATTCAGCGCTAGAACTTGACTAGAACTCTTGTCCACATGTCATGACTGTCAGATGATTGCTAAATCGACTGCATTCATTATATAGCATTTTTGTATTCCTCCAAGCATGCTTCACACACACACACACACCTACACCCAAACAACTAATAGACTCTTACTTATTGCTCCACCATTGCCCTTTCATATTGGGCTCATAAGTTGCTGATGCTGAGGCTTTGACCATTTGTAATCTGATTGTTTTCTGCACACAGGGTGCTCGTGGGAAAGCTGGTGATGTTGGGCCTTTGGGTGCTGAGGGCCCCTTTGTAAGTGCCTGTTTTAGTTTTCCTTTTTCAGCCATGTGCGTGACCTCTGTTTAACCTCTGTGTGTTTTTGACCTTGACCTTTTTAGCTCCACAGTGATTTAAGTGGTGTGTCATTGACTCTGGTGAATATTAGTTGGACCAGTGAGTTCACCTAGTCCAGCTGACCTCACTCTGACTCCAGTCTGCCAAATCTAGTACTGTGTCTCCTTGCTCTCTGAATTCCCCCAGAGGATTATGGCATTTCTTGCCAGCTTAGAGATGCTTACAGAGAAGGGGACCGATGGGAACATTACTAAGTGAGCCCAGGCTGCCCATGTTGGAAATGTTTCATTGGCATCAGAAGTATTAAATTCCTTTAAAAAGGGCCCAATCCCTATTCAATACTACATACACAAATACATTGTTATTTGTTGTATGGACAAGGGTCACAGCAGACTTCACAGAAGCTTGCTGCTTCGTAGCACTCATGACACCTTTCAACACAAGCAAGATTATCTGTAGACGATTTATATTTGGAAATATTGTGTCTAATCTTGTGGCTGTGACTTATTGAATGAAATTTGCCTGTAAGGGTGATGTTGGCCGACGGGGAAAGATTGGTGAGACAGGTCCAAAAGGTTCCCAAGTAAGTAAATTAAAACCAAGGTGACATATTTACTGAAATAATCCAAATTGTTGATTGTGTGGGTGTTGCATTTGTAGCTGATTACTCATGGTGTGTATCCTGCCATGTTTGTTGTTTAGGGAGTGAGAGGACCCCAGGGCTTGAGGGGACTGCCTGGCTCCAAAGGAGAAGCTGTAAGTGAAGAATGTCATTGAATAACGCCCACATCAGAATGGCATATCATAAACATGAGTGACTAACAGGAGCTAACAGGAAAGCCAGGCAGACACTGTGTGTTTTTTTCTCAGTCACACTCTTATTTGTTAGAATATTATTATAGGAACATATCATAACATACCTTAATGTTTTTATTCACATCCAGGGTTTAGTTGGACCTGATGGTCGTGAGGGTATCCCAGGAATGCCAGGCGGCAAGGTATGATATTGTGTCCGTGCCACAGTGAGAATGATGCCATATTAGGAGTCTGTTCTGGTGAATCATGAGCTGATTTGGCATTGTTACTCCACGTCTAGGGTATTCCAGGAAAGGTCGGCTCTCCCGGTGAGGCTGGATTACAGGGACTTCCTGTGAGTATGAGCCTTACCATTGACCGCACCACATGTTAACCACAGGACTAAAAAGGACCTAAAATCACATTGTGCTTTAACCAGAAAAAACAGAGAACAAATGGAATCCCATGTTAAGCCCATCTACACAAATGAACTCATACACTCATACACTTTGCAAAATCAATGTTAAAACCTAATAGATGGGATATTAAGGTATGAAGTTTTTAGTGTTCTAATCTTTGTGTTTTTTTTCTCTTTCTTTGCAGGGTTTGCCTGGTACCCCAGGGGCCAAAGGTCATTCTGGCATAAAGGTTGGTATTAAAGAAGCTCACACAATAACAAAACAAGAACCACAGCACTGAGATATTCCAAAAAAGAATACCAGATAGCACTTCTTTTATGTGGTAATTCTACTCAAAATGACTGTGTCTACACTGAGAAACATGCATGCATATTTGCACATTCACATGCTTATGTGTTCTTGGTTAAAGGGAGGCCAAGGTGATCCTGGAACTGCAGGATTAATTGGGAACAATGGGAAAACAGTGAGTCAGAAGTAGCACTCTTTATTTCACACATTCACTAAGGCATCATGATGGCAACTTTAAATGTGCTCATAGTTCCATCAATATTGAGCAGGGGTGACTGCAGTGGATGACTGAATGTTAAGTTATAGTGGTGTGATGAATGCATTAGATTGCAGTATAGTTACCATGGTTATGTTGTAATGTGCTTGTGCTGTGATGTGATTGGTAGGGCGAGCGTGGTGAGCAAGGTGAGCAGGGGCCGGTCGGAGCAAGAGGTGGGCCAGTGAGTATGTTTCTGTATGTCTGCATCGCAACTTGAGGAGACATGGATGCAGTTTGCAGTGTCTGATTGCTAAGAGTCTGCTCTTGTGTGTGTGTTCAGGGAGAGAGAGGAGAGCGAGGTCCTGATGGGCCTCCAGGGCCACCAGGAGAGAAGGTAAGTTACCAACCTGATATAACAACAGTTCTTTTGGGCTCTAGTTTTTCAGCTGACAAGAATACATCACAGAGTAGTCTACCAACGATTTGGTTTACTCATCTTGCAGTCTGAAGTGCAGGGATACCTTATTTACTCACACCAGCGGTATAGTATATCAGGGGAAAAACTGGTTTGAAATAAAAAAGAAAGTTAAAAACAGTGGTGGATGTTGGTCTCAGAAGCATGTGTGTCTGTACAGCATTAGTAGGTTTGGTGTGGAGCAACAAGAGAGATCAACAAACCAACAAAAAAAGATCTAGATTCTTCTCTGTAGGATGTTTGAGACCAACATGATCGTAGGTTATAAGTTGACCACCAATCATAATTGTAGGTTAAAGACAGAGAACAGTATCAGGTGAGCATGGTTTTGACAGGATGACCAACGCTTAATGGATGGATAAATGGAACCTCATATGGTTTTGTGAAATGCCACTCAGACAACAATGATTTGGTTTAAACTAAGAGAAGCTCAAGCACCGTCATACGATGGCTCAAATCAATCTATGTTAGTGATTAAAGCTCTTTTATTATTTTTAATGCATGTGAACAAATGCTCTACAAGACAGTTGGAGCTGTATAGTATCTGTATAGGTGCTCCAAGTAAGTCTGTGATTCAAAAAGCCTTTTTGTGTAATACATGCTGTCACAGAGCTTATTGCATCTGGAGAGATGTAAGCATTCATTAAAATGTCTGTTTAAAAAGTGTTTGACTCAAGAAAGCGTTGAAGAAGGAAATGAAGAAGGGAGTCCCCAAACAAGAGGAGGAAAAGAGAGCCCAGTACAAATATTTAGAGTCTGCTGCAGCTGGAGGAGAAAAGGATGGTGTCACATCTGTGTGCACAGGCTCCTTTTACGACTGATACGCCAGCGAACAGGGTTGGCGTTTGGTGTCTGTTGTTTTCTTAGCTTGGGCAACACCAGGGGAAGGCTTACAAGTGTGTGATATTCGCCTGCAGGCTGAAGAGTGAAACAGCCCAGTGCTCCTCATACAGTATTCCTAACCTGACCCACCACAAACTGACATCATTCATTTCGCTGCCATCATATTGGATGAGGTTCTAAAGGGGACTTTATGGTGTTTTTCTACATGAGAGCAGTGGATTCAACAAGCTTTTGCCTAGCAAATAGATTAACACAATTTCATGTGGATTTCGTGAACTGCTGCAGAAAGGAGGAACAAGAGCGCTGTAAGGTGGAGAATTGTTGATGGGAGTCTGACCCAGATATCCCAGCACTACTCCCATGCCAAGTGACCTAGCAGCCCCATGTGGATCTGTCAGTGATGCTGACATCCTATTATGTTTTTATTCTCAGACTCACATGTATTCACACATATAGGGAGCCAATTGGTAGTACTAACTTACACCGAGGCTCCTTACGGGGGTTCCTGGCTTCAGTAATACTGTAATCAGATGAATAGACCATGAATGGCCTGTTGTTGTCATGCCCGGCCGACTCAGGGGAGATTTTCTTTGGTAAGGGGATATGTGCACCAGGAAAGAAGGCCTGAAAGAGACCTCTGTTAAGAAGGAATTTCAAAAGTCAGCCAGCCAAGGATATAGTACAATCAGGGCCCAGACATCTCTACAACACCTACCCACTTGCTTTTCCATCCCCGCCGCTCCCAGTATGTTTTTCTAAGCTAATGTGGTCAGACTGAGGCTCTCGAGGTAGGGGCTGTGCACAGTTAATGTACTGTTTTCTTAACAGAAATGTGTGTGTGTGTGTGTGTGTGCATGTGTGTGAAATGTGTGTGTGTGTGTGTGTGCATGTGTGTGTGTGTGTGTGTGTGTGTGTGTGAATTGAACAGGGACCTAAGGGGGACATGGGTCTTCCAGGACTTCCAGGGCCTGCTGGTTTTATTGGCCAAAAAGGAGATCGGGTAAGACCTATGTGATGCACAAAAATATACATTTTCATATGAAGAATATATGTGTTGTCATGCAAAGAAGCACAGCATAACAAATGGTCCCATAACAAATGGTTTATCAGGACTTTCTCCCAGGTTGCAGTAAATCTGTTCATTATGCTCCTCACAGTTCAATCCTCACAAAGTCATATTCATTGTTAATTGTTTTTTTAAATCCATGTGCATAGTATGAGTGACCTCTATCCTGGTGTGACAAACTAGTCCATCCTAAATCTGCTGACAGTTAGCCTGAGATATAGTCTTACATTTACATTACATTTACATTTATGCATTTAGCAGACGCTTTTATCCAAAGCAACTTACAACTTGTCAACTATCAATTGTTCAGGGCCAGTCTCCCCTAAAGCAACTTAGGGTTAAGTGCCTTGCTCAAGGGCACAACGGTGGTAGCTGGAATTTGAAACCACAACTTTTCAGGCTACTTGCACGCTAGCCAAGTTCCTTAACCACCGCTAGTCTTGCACACCTAACAAATTTTTCTTGGAAACGAAGCACTGCAACTGTATGTGTACTGCATGTTATTTGCTCAGAGAGATAGACCTTACCAACAAATTGAGATTCTGTTTCATAATTGGAATCCTGTTCTTTTTGTAATGCAGCCTAACCTGTCATAGTCAACACAGCTAAATATTTTCCACAAACAGCAGTTTGAACATGGTTATATTAAGCAATACACACAAAGGATAAAAATATATTATGCGCAGAGGGAACAGCTGTCTGTCAGGCTATGTAATGTTCTCCCCACACACACACAGATGAGTTTTGTTCAAATAAAATGTTAAACTGTCAAAAGTGGAGGAAACTCAAAACAGCGTTCTGTTAAAATGACCTTGAAACCAATGGATTGTTTAGACAAATTGACTGAGTATTTGGATAATTCCTGACTCCACAGATAAAATGGTCAAGAACCCATTAACATTTGCTGAATTTTTAAAAAAAATAAAGCTTGATTCTTTCCCTTTCATGTGAATGTAATCATCCATGTCCATTTAACAGCTAGTATCCCACTGCTTAATCAAATTTCTTGTTGTGATGTGCTATTTAGAACATGCATTATTTTTACATAACCGTACAAAGTTCCACTTTTCTGGCCATACTACATTTGCATATCAATTTGCTCAGCTCAATGTGAAGTTTAAATTAACTGTTACATTTAATACAGGGTTACAATTTAGCGGCCAGACCGACATTCGCAGCACAGCAACATCGTAATTTGTGATGGATTTTAAATCTGATACACTGCGTTTGGGAGTATGGAAAACAGTGATTTTACAAAAGCCAAGACGGCATAGAATCTTTGGATACAGCGCTTGACAAAGGACAGAGCGAATTAATGACCCATTTTCGATCATAGCAACCATCCATTTAGAACTAGTTATGGCAGTTTATTCCAGTAAGTTTTGAATGAGTCTATGTGCGTTGGAAAGAAGTCATTCTGCAAACGAGCCTGTATCAAAACATGTAAATTGTTAGCAAAACTAAATAGCTCAGACATGGCAACAGTGGTATAAGAAGGATAATGAACTCCATGGTGTGCGTATATCGGTGAAGATTGCACATCAAAGCCTTATAACCTCCTCGAACATCCAATATTCACCAATATACACACACCGTGTCATTCATTTCCCTCCATCCCTTACTCTATGCACATATTTATTTTTCAGGGTGCAGTTGGTCTGACTGGCACTAAAGGTGAACAAGTAAGTGTAACTCTAAGTCTAGCTAAATACTGATCACTTAATATTGCAAACATTACTGTTTGTCATTTTTATATTTATTATTCAGCTCCATTTGCTTCTTTGACCGTAGGGTGCTCAAGGAGAAGAAGGGACCCCAGGAAACAAAGGAGACCCTGTGAGAGACCACACACGACACATTTTAGAGTTCAGGGAGTCAGGGCTTGACCTCCCATATTGCTCTGTCCTAATAAAGGGTTGTTCTTGCTTTGGGGTTAGAAAACCCAGACTTATGCCACCCTACACCCGACCATACTACACCCAACCATATTACACTGGCTCCAAAGGAATTACCATTAGAATCCTCGTTACCTGACTGACCACTTACACTGTGTGGTCGGGTCCAAAAGAGAAGGCCACTGCCTGGCTGCCCCCAACTGTCTAACAAGTCAGTTAGACCACTGTTGTCAAAGTACCAGCTGTTTATTTGGATGGTCTACAAAGACAGCAACTTAGAATACTGCCTTTCATTCACAGACTGTCTGATTCATAATTCTGCAGAATTGTCAGAAGTGTCAGTGTCTTAACAGACACATGCCTTGATCTTTAAATTTTGGTCAAAGGTTTGAGAGTGGAATTTGATACAGATTTTTGATTTAGACATACCTCACTGCTACCAAATGCTGTCTTAGATGACAGGATTTCTTTAATGTCATACCTGTTGCCACCCATATTTATAGTGTAAACTAGAATATTACCTTCAAGAACTGATTTCCTCTTGTTGGGTCTTGCGCCATAATGCTTGTAATGTCATCAGATTTGTCTTTGGGTGAAAATTTGTTCTGTGTTGTACTCATGTGTCTTTACACACTTTACAGGGTGATGAAGGTGAAGCAGGAGAGAAGGGATCAGTAAGTGTCACTCTGTACCGCATCACAGATATTATAGAGACACCACACAACCACGTAACCAATACAGGCTGTGCTCATTTTTGGCCATCTACAAAAACTGTTGTTCTATACACTGAAATGATACTGTAAATGTAAGAGCTGATGGTGTGATTAGACATATTTATGTTTCTCCTATGACACCAACTACATCTACCACACCTGTTCCTTGCCACTTTGACAGACAGGGAAGCCAGGAGAAACTGGTAACAGAGGCCCAGAGGGCATCCGAGGCCTGCCGGGAGCCCCAGGAGAATCAGGCGAGATTGGTCCACGGGGCATGCAAGGAGACCGGGGAGCACCAGGACTGACAGGAGGACAGGGCCCACCAGTAGGCATCCAACCTTGAGAACATCTCTTAAGGAACTTATTATGTATAAGTCTAGTTGTTTTTTGCATGCAGTACAATCCATTAGTCACTCTATGAATCCTGGCCACTGACTTCCTGCTTGTCCTTAATTTCTGGTGAATCTGAAATTAAATGTTTTGTACAATAATATGATAATCTCCTCAGGGCAGAGGTCCAACAGATCAGCACATCAAGCATGTTTGCATGAGAGTCATGCAAGGTAGGATTCATCTTGTACATTAAATGGAATTGAATTCAATTTTATTTATACAGCACCTTTTACAATAGTATTGTCTCATGGTGCTTTACAGCAAGGAGCACCCAATCACAACAGGGGAAAGCAAAAACTCCCTTGTGGTGGATAGTGTAGGAAGATATCTTGGGCAGATACATTGCTCAAGGCAACAACCCAACTGCCAGAGGTCATGCAGGAAAAGTACAAACAGTAGTTACCATGACAGACTACAATTTGTCCATGGTTTTAGCTAAACATCATAACAATTCCCAAATATTGTCCTTAACATTATATGGTAGCCAAGCCATAGGTGATTGTCAAAAGTTATAGCAGGACAGAGTAGTAGTAGGTGCCATAATTTTAAACACATAATGTTAAACACATACATACATAATGTTAAATACATACATAATGTCAGCCTCTGATCTGTTGGAAACTGGAGGAGGTTAAATGTCAGTATTACCTCTAAATATCACCCCCAATTTGAACCATATGAGAAGCACAGTCCTGAAAAACCAGCACCCTGAGACATGGGAAATGTATCTCCTCAAAACATTGGTAAAACTCCATACCTGTTGGCACGAGTGCGCTGTCAAGGAATGTTTCTTTGTGCGAATAGCTCATACCTGCTAGGCCAATGTCAGCCTTACATCAGTGAACAGGAAAGGTGTTCTGCTGCTCTTCTGTCTGCTCATCAAATGCTAGTCTTACATGTAGTTGACATCCAGTGCTCTTCTCATTACAGAGCAGCTCGCTCAGCTTGCTGCCAGCCTCAGCAGACCAGAGTCTGGGATTTCAGGAGTCCAGGGCCCACCAGGTCCTCCAGGCCCTCCTGGTGCCACTGGAGACAATGGTTTCCCAGGCCACCCTGGGCCTCGTGGGCTGCCAGGACTCAAGGGGCCACCTGGCCTGCTCGGGAGAAAAGGACTCAAAGGTGAGCCACAGTGCTGTTGCTGATGTAACTCAACATCAGATGTTTCGTCAAGTTGAGAAGAATTTCGAGGGTCATGTCAATTATGTACTATTAGGAGTACCATTATCGTTATTATACCATTATATTATTGGACAGGGATAGCAGTAAATGCAAAGGATATCTTACTTTAACCAGACTTTGTCTAAACTGACTGATTCTGGCAACACATAAGGCTGCTTACTGTAATTGTGGCCACCATTGTGTGGTGAGTGAAAGTACAGTCAGCTAACTGGAGACTTTTCTTGGAACAGAATGTGAAATCTGACCTGATATTGTTGCCATCTTCTCCATTAAAAGTGATGAGGAAATGTGATAGCTTTTGCAATCCAATGAAGTGGTTCTTCAGGGTAAACTGACAGATACTTGAGAATGCCCATACATTGTGGTTGGACTGAGCCTTATGCAATTATCACCTCAGTAGAATGGAAGTGAGAAATGCAGTTAATGTCTATTTGCATACAAAGCAAGGAACAGCAAAAAAAACATTACACAACAGCACTACACATTAGATGACTAGAGCAGAAAAGTTCAACCTATTCCCAACAGCAATTTGTCTATAGTTATTCTAATTTAGTGGCTCAGCCATACCTTATTGCAGACTCTACATACGCCAGAAAGACATCTGATTGTCCTGCTTAAATATCACTCCTTTTTCAATTAAGAATGAGATACTTTATGGATGAGTTTGCAGAGATGAGGCTTTGTGTGTGCAAACACTGCATTTCTGATCTATGGTAATTTCTTCTGCTGGTTGTTTCTAGGTGATACTGGAGACAGGGGAGAGAGAGGCCCCACAGCCATCGGTCCAAAGGGCATTCCTGGTCCTCCTGGTCTTCCTGGTAAGAGCAAAGTAGAATGGCCCTTCCCTCCAGGGAGCGGGTGTTGGTGCATCTGGTTTCTGTGTGTGGTGTTCACCACTTCATAGTCAAGTGTTCCCTTACACAAGGCATAGGTTCACCATTTCTCAGGCCCTCTACATGATTATCCAGTTTGGTCGCAAAATGGCAATAATGGACTTCCCTTTGGTTTAGTGGATTCACTATTGTGCTGTCAGTAACCTGTCACCAAAATCACTGGAATCCCCTCATCAGAATCACCACCTTTAGAATCCAAAATTGTCCAACAGTGTTGATGCTCCTCCTGCAGGCTAGTGAACCTGACTGCTTAAACAGTGAGTCACGCCAAAATGACACAAGCATCTTTTTCCCACAGGTGAGCCAGGCCAAGCAGCCTATGGTGCCCATGGTCGCGATGGCTTGAGAGGCCCAAGGGGAGTTCCTGGCCTTCCCGGTGTTCCAGGACCTCCTGGTCCTACTGGGCTAAATGGATACTGTGAGCCGTCCCAGTGTGTCCTCCAGGCCGTGTCAGCACCCATGTCAGCCAAGGAGTCCAGCATGAAAGGACCAGATGGGCTTTGAGATTCCAACTCCAGAGTCCAAACCAAAACCCAGAGCCCAGGTCAGACAGGCCTGAGAGACTTCAGGCAGACAACACTTCCACTGAGGAGGACATGCTAACATTTTACTTGAAGTAGCTAGCCACCACACTTTGGGCTCATAAGAGTTAGATGGCAGGCATGTCACACCTGTACTGACGTGTGCCCACAGCATTAGTTGTAAGAGCATTTGGGTGGTTTGGATTGAACATCTTTGGAATCCTTTGGTGGTATGTAGTGGCAAACATGCTCTTATGATTGAGAAAGCCACTTCAAGTAAATTGTTACAGAAATAAAGTCTTTTGTGTTAATGTTTTTATTTGGATGTGGCAATTTCTCTCTCTCCAGTATAAGAAAACAGAGGCTGATGAAATTTATTTCTGGTCCTCTTTGATTAGTCTTTAATAAGGTACACCATCATATCCACTCAAGTCCTAATATCACTCCTTTTGTAATAATAAGAAATACATTCCCATCAGTCATTCCTGTACTCCCAGATACCAATCCATTTTTAAAGTTGCTGTTTTTATGTCAAATATGAAAAAATGATGAAATATAGAATATGTTTGAAGTGTAACTGTAAATCTGTGTATATGTGTCAATACTGAACCCGAAGCCTTTTGCGAATTATACTGGTGACAGATTGACTGTGTGTGTCTTTGTCGCTTACCTCCATGTTTCAAAACATTTGTACAGTATACATCACTTGTCATTGCGGTGTTTATTGTGTTTGTACAATGGAAGAGCCCGTTCACCTGATCCTGTTTGCCGAACTATATATTATTTATTATATGAAGGGCTGATGTGACGTCGGTTGTGGAAAAAAGGGGAAATAAACACATTTTGATAAAGCTTTGCATGGTTTTGTATAGCCGGTGTTAATATGAATGCAGTGGCCATTAAAACCTCAGACACCGTCAGATCAGGTCTGAAACTGAGACTTTCTTGCCTTGATAAAATTATGAAATCAGACATATACGTTTTAATTTCCATAGCCAAAATAGGGCATCTATGTTGTTCAGTGGAGAAATAACTACAACACTGTTGGTAGTCGCGTGTGCCTGGACATGTTCAAGACTGTAGATTTAGATTGTAGCCTCTAGGGGGCGCTGTCTGCTCACACTGAACTAAAACAAGTTGTAGTAATGTTATCAACCTGAGAACACATTTCATGTAAGTGAACTGAAATTAAGTTTCAGAAACTATTCTTTGAAAATAATGGACATTCCACAATTCCTAATCGTAATGTTTAAAACAAACCAAACAAAAATCCTGAGACCACCTTTCATCTTTTTCAGTGTATTATTTTTAATGTACTTTCACAAGTTGGTGAACAGATACAATTTGCCTTTCACTATACTAAAACACACATCCATTGATAAGTATAAATAGCCCATCTAATAATACACATTTCAAATACATAAATCAAGTATCCAAGAATTAAGTTACGCACATCAAATAAAAAAGCATACAAAATATCGCAGACATCAGTCCAGTTTTGAAGCTTAAACACAAAAATCACATTTCTGACATGGCAGTAATTAGTAAACAATGTCTGGATGACAAAGAAAAAAAAATCTAACAAAAGAACAGAGAAACTATCCAAGCCTTCAATACATTTTTGCTACAATTTAGCAGTGTATATTAAAATAGCTATGGAAGGATTTATTTTCTGAACTTCCTGCACGTACATTGCTGACATCTCTTCCAAACTGAAAATTAAATTCCTTTCTAAACGCAGTGGAACAACCTTCCTTTAAGACTGCCTTGTTTTCTGTTCAATTGTAAGGCATTTAAATGTTAGTTTGAAGGCAGACATGATTATAATGTTTCTAAACTCATAGAACAACATAACATAAAAAGGATACATGATTAAAGTTTCATATTCAGACATTTTGACAACAGTACAGGGTTAAATTGGTTTGGCAAAGGGTTACTTTGCAATATAGCTGGCCAAATTTATCTGATGGCAAGATTCACATTATAAATAAAACTAAGGTGGCAGCACCCCCTCAATATTCAATGATCACATACAAGAACACTCACGTGTAGACACATCCCAAGATGCTTCACTGGATAACTCAAGTTTAAAATCAGACAATTTAACGTTACTGGGCATGATTTTTTTTAAAGTGTGGAAGTACATAGGGTCTGACCTAAGCTTAGAGGACACGCTTTAAGCAACATCAGCTGGCTTAACTGTTAATGGGAGGTAGTGACCTGGGCCTCTGCTCAGGCCTACTGAATGCAGCAGTTGTTACGGTGACCATTAGAATCTTTAAAGCGCAGACGCATCTTTGGACGATATTTCTCAAGGTAGAAGAGCTGCTTGCTGTTGAACGCTCCTCGACGCTTCCTGAGAACAAAAGGATTAAACAGATGCACAGAATTAAAACTGAACGATGGCCAATGTATGAAGCTTGTGCATAGCTAAAACTGTATTTATGAACATTATATGTATACATGTAACATACTAATTAACTATAAAGCTTATTGTTGGCATCTAATGAGCAAAACAAACGGCAAGCCATGACACATCTACAGTAGTTGCTGTTTACATTAAATTTTCAAAATGGTGGTGAAGCCAATGCATCGCTCTTGCATGTACATACATATCACATATACACTGTATAGTTAAGAGGGAGTCAGGCAATGCAGATGAAACCCACGTACTGTCGAATAAACTGAACAGCATCCTCATACTTCATCCCACACTCGATCATAGCAAGGGCCACAAGGACAGGAGCTCTGTAAGGAAAATGGTCGAGTGTTGTCAGATAATGCAGTACACTTCCCTCATACAAAATTTTTCCAGATTACAAATCAAACAATGCCTTTTCTGTTTGATATTATCTTATGAATATGCTTGCTCTGATTATAAGGCCCATACCTTCCAAGGCCAGCCACACAATGGACTGCGATGCAGCAGCCTGGCTCCTCCCTAAACTTAAGCTTCAACAGGTTTAGCCAATCATCTACAATTTGGTTTGAGGGAGGCGCTCCGTCATCAAAAGGCCAATCCTGTACACATGACACAGAGAGAGAAAGAGTGCAATTCAGCATATCGATTCCAACAGAGCTTTACCCGATTCTTATTAAGGGCATAAGTGACATGTTGTGGGGTATGCATTGCACTGAGCAGGTTGCATGAGAACCCTTACCAGAACCTGAATACCCTCCTTCATAACCAGTGTGGCATCATAGGTGGCTTCACAAACTCGCACTACAGTAGTGACACCATATTTTTTCAGTTCCTATGGAATAAATAAAATCACTATATCAGTATATCAGACTCTGGCGTATCTGATAAATACGTATGCAATATAATCTTAGCTTACCTCAATGAATTTATTTAGAGTGGCATTGGTGGGGTTGTGGGTGATGAGAAACCTCATATTTTTGTAGGTGATTTCCACCGGGGCAGGCCTGTTCATACGAGCCATGGCAACTGATTCAAAAGAGGCTGAGAGCGGACACACGGGCCTACAAAATTGGGAAGGAATGATAAAAAAATTTCCTAGGCTATGTCCGCAGACACAGCACCAAAAATTCAAAACCGTAAAAACTGGTAGATGAGTGAAAGGGAAAAAAGGAAAAGCAACCAACGGAAGGGGAAGGTTTGAGCCAAAGTTAAGAACTCAAGAGGGAAAGCAGGAACAAGGGAGGTGGGAAAAAAAATTCCTTCAAAACAAGGCAAGTCCTCTTGAGAGCGAGGAGGCGAAGGCCGGCTAGGGCAGTGCACTTTGGGAGATTTACCCCATCCAGGCTTGCTCTGCTGGTGTGGACGCTCCCTCTTTGAGTCCCGAGATCCCGCCAACTTTCAAGTCTCTGTGCAAGCTTCTTTCGTGAGGTAGCTTCTGGTAGGCCGGCACTTCACTCGTCTGCATACACGCCGTGCTGGGCCTGGCAGTAGTCTCCACTGCCCTTCAGAAACTCCATAAATGTGTGACCCAAAACACCACAGAACTGCTGCAAGGGTTACAACAAAGGGGAGGATGTCAGCACACCATGGGTTATACATGTATATGCCTAACAAACATGCCTCGACAAGCAAGATGAGACTTGTGATAATATCTCATAACAAGGAAAAGCAGGTCTGTAGGAAGGTACAGTGACTTCCTAACATCCATTTGTCCTAAGACAGCAAGATAAACGTTTCGTGGCACCATTTTGAGAGAGTAGTCCAACAGGCCTTTGCTGGCTGAGCAGACTGGTAGCTAATGTTTTAAATGACCTGCGCGCCTGCCCTGTCTCGAAAAAAAAACTGAATAATTTGTAGCATGACTGGCATTTTTCTCCCATATATATCTGGGTATTGCTCAAAAGCACCATGAGGCAGTTCAGCAGATAAACAAAGCTTACGAAGCAAGCCTCCATGCACAATGTTCTTGAATCTTGATCATCCCCACTTTTTGAGGCGACACTGGTAACGTTATTCACCGTCGAATCATTGACTACAGCAATTATCTAACTTAATGCGTGTTAATTACGAGTGACATTTGCCATCGGATATAGCCACACTTGGTAGTAAATATGGACAAACAGAACTGCGTTTAACGTTAGATAGCGTTGTCTATTGTTGGATTTGTTAACAAAAGCAGAGCAACGTGAACGTTGCGCTACTACTGCAATACGTTGAATTAGACACGAGCTGTTCGGGAAAACGCTAGCCTAGAATTTACTTTGCTCAAAAATAAATGGCCATTTCGGTAACGTCAGTGAGAGACATTTTGTTTCGACAGATAGAGCCAAAATTATAGCCCAAAGTTGACGTGAGGAAGTTGGGTATCGTTAGCTAGCATTAAGCGCCATATCCGATGAGGCCCTGTGCACTTATCAGTCACAAGAGAAGGGAAACACTGATTTGGCTAATAACATTAGCTTTCCATCATTACTGTCAAGTACATTTCTTTGCGGTAGTAAAACACAAAGCGATCACAGCAAAATACACGTTTTCAAACCCATCATTCGTGTGTGGAGAGGCTAAACGCGGCCGCCGGTTTAACCAAAGCTAGTTTGCAGAGGATTTTGCTAGCCAACGCTGGCTACAAGCTAACGTAGAGGCTAGTTGCCCTGTATGTGGGTCACTTACTTAATCGACCAAATTATACTCATAAATGAAGCATATTTGGAAAGACTGCTTTTACTTCCATGTTTACTCAGCCAGGGCTTTTGGTCGTCTATTGATACAACGTAGTCAACAAATAGTACCATCAGCCATCTCATTCTAGCGCTAAAGTTAGCTGACTAAGGTTAGCTAACACGATGCTTCACTATGACGAGATCTCTAACAAATTTCATACCAAGACATAAACGACATTTGACGGCACGGTTACTTACTGGAATATGCTTACTCATTGAAGATTGTAGCTTAATCATAAAGCCGGTCCCAAGAAAGACTTAAAAAATGTAAAATGATATTGCACCATACAGCCGTAGCCACAGCTTCCTGCCGAGTCGGCGTCTACTCCGCTGAGATCACAGTCGGTTTGCTTCTCTCTTCTTTCGAAATTGAAACCGCACCCTGGAAACGAGCACTGCTTGTGTCCCTGCGTATCACATCACGCACGTTCTGCGCAAATCATGTGCCATCACATGAAAATGAGTACAATTCATCCTGCATTACAGTTTCCATTCTGACAAACTTTGAAACATTGTGTTGATATTTCAAATACTTTGTGCCATTGTCTGTTAGCCTGTTAGACATAATACTTGGGTACGGACCTGTAATAACGTAGTTTAAATTAACTATTTTAGCCCAGAGCATGGAGGTTCGATCAATTATTATTTTTGCAAATCAAAACTAGTCGAATTAGCTATTTTAGTTTTAGACTTAGACCCGTCTTTCCAGAAGTGAAATGAGTATAATCAGACCCTCAACAGAACAGCTGATCTATGGGATTTCCAACTAGTATTTGCTCTCCCACAATAGGCTATTGAATAGTCTGGATTGTTCATGTCGTTCTGTGTTGAGGATAAGCATCACTGTAGTCACTGTCAGTCGCCAGTCAACAGCAGATGCATGTGGGCATCAAATGATGGAGAGAGAGAATCTTCCAATGTGTCACCATTGTACTAATAGTCTATAAAAGGATATGCACATCTATTGATCTGGTTTTCATCAGGAGCTGACAATTTCCCTGTCAAACAGGGTAGAAGTGGGAATGAGTGAGCCTAGTGTTTCCAGAGTGAAGGTAAAGAGATAATAATCTCATGATAATTGTGGATGATATTTATTTGGGGAGTTTTACTTATGCATTAGGCCTTTTTAGGGCCTATTCGTACAGTAGAACTTACAATTAATGTTTCTCTTGTAAATGAATCTAGGATGACAAATGTACAGACCAAGTTGATGGCAGCAGCATGAGTCTGGGCCGGAAAAAAGGGGTGAAGGTCAGTGGGAGATATCTGGCCCCATCAGATGCAGAGAGAAGAGGAGCCTCTGTGCCTCTTGTGCAGTCCACTGTGGCAGCCCCCAGCCCCACCGAGAGCCCCACTATCATCTCCATTGGGCCTCAGCACAGAGGCCCCACGGTGTCCCCTCAATCCTCCCTTCGGTCTCTCTCTCGACCTGACAGCATAGGCCCCCGAGATGAGTGGGCCTCATCACAGAACAAGACATCCTGTGGCGAGGCCAGTGTGTCCAGACAAACCATGGCGGAGCTCAAGAGCCTGCTACGTGAGACTTCGCTCCACCCTCCCAGGGATCAGAAGGACGGGGGGCGGCCAGGGAGCCCCTACACATACTTACATGGACACAGACAGGATGGTCAACAGGAAAGAGAGGAGAGCCTACTCAAGTCCTTCTCCACTTTCAAGCCTCTCTCTGAGGGTAGCCGGAGATTCTCCCGGCCTGGGGAGAGGTCCTCCTCACACCCAGACTCAGACTGGGACTCGAACGCATCAGCTCGGACATATGGAAGCACACGTCACAATATGAGATCCCCCACCTGTGAGTCAACCAGCATGGGAGAGACTTATGGGTCACAAACAGGTTAGTGTCCTCTCCAGTGTAAACTAATATTACTTTTGGTAAGTGAAAAAATGCCCTTTGGTCTGTCAGTTAAAGCATATTTTGTGAATGAAACTAGTTCAGAGTATAAAACCAAATACATAAGTGTAACCATTATATTTTTGAAGAGTGGATTTTTAATGGTTGTGGCAGGAAAGTTGTATGTTCCGTCTGAGAAATGTCAAGAATATAACATGCAGAAATTTACATTTTAAAAAATCATTTAAAAATGATTTTGTTTTACTTCTGTAAGTGTATTCACCCTCTTAAATGTATACCTCTAGCATGTATGCATGCTTATTTTGTAATCAATAGATAACACCAGGGAAAGTTCATCTGGAGACAGTCACGGGCCTCAAGGTTTCATCTCAGTTGTTGAACAAATAAAGCAACAGATTGCCCGTGAAGATGTCAACTTTGTTCGATTCGAAGCCACAGACCTTCATGGAGTGTCCAGGTCTAAGATAGTGCCTGCTCGTTTCTTTCAGGTAAATATACAAGGTTTTTTAGATGTATTGTCACAAATATAATGAATAACGCCAGATGCATATTCAGATTGAGGCTGCAGTGTGAAGCCTTAATCAAATCATTTTGTAGGTAAACCAGTCCTTGTTTTGGTTGGAAAATAATTGTGAAATATCCCTTGCTCATCCCTTGCTCTCAGGAAAAAGCTGTGTATGGGGTACCAATGCCTAGGAGCTACTTGGAGCTGACTTTGAGTTCAAAAGTCAACGAAGTTGATAATGCCAGTGTAGCGAACTTCAGCAGTGACATTCTTCTGATCCCTGACATGTCCACCTTTAAGATCCTGCCCTGGGCCAACCACACAGCCCGAGTCATCTGTGACCCTTGCTCAGTAACAGGCGTTCCTCTGCGCACCTCGCCCCGACTAATTGCCAAGCAGCTCCTGGGCCAGCTGCAAGCCATGGGCTTCTCCCTGCACTCTTCCCTCACCTATGAGTGCTGTGTGCTGGGGCTGCCTGAGAGAGTGGGCCCCAAGGCGGTCTTCTTCCCCGCCACCACCCTGCTAAGCAACAACGACCTGCCTTTCCTCCACCAGCTCATCACTGGCATGTATTTCATGGGCACGGATGTGGACAGCTTTGCCTCGGCGAGCGGCCCAGGACAGATGGAGATCTCCCTCAAGCCCAAATTTGGGATTGAGGCGGTCGACAGCGCCTTCACCTTCCGCATGGGCATCAAAGAGTTGTCCCGCAAGTACAACTACATCACCAGCTTCTACACAGACGACGGCATCTACAACTCGGGTGTGTTCTCCCACAGTCTCTGGGATGCCAACGGCAGGAGGTGCCTGTTCCACACAGGAAGTGCTGACTTGTCTGAGATCGGCAGGAAGTGGCTGGCGGGACTCCTGCACCACTCTGCTGCTCTCAGCTGTCTGATGGCTCCGGGTGTCGGCTGCCGGAACCAGCTAACGCGAGGGGTGAAGAACCAAAAGCATGCTAATCTGTATGCCACGTGTGGCAGCAATGACAACAGCTGTGCTTTCAATGTCAAATTCCATGGCGGAAGAGAGACACACATTGACAACAAGTTGGGCTCAGCCATGGCAAACCCCTACATTGTGCTGGCTGCTACTGTGGCAGCTGGACTGGATGGAATCAAGCGAAACCTAAGCTTTGATTCTGGCCTCAACAGGGCCCCTGCGCAGCAGAGGCAGTTTGCAATCCCTGTGAAACTGGAGGGGGCACTGGAGGCACTTGCTGAGGATGCCGTCATGCGTGGGGCACTTGGGGAGCCCTTTGTGCAGTATTTCATTGCAATGAAGAAGTTTGAAATTGAGACACAGGAACTAGATGCTGAGAGGAATAAAAGCCTTGAGTACTTTATTTAGATATCTGCCACTTAGTTCCTGAGACATGAGGAGAAAGAGTGTACTGAAATTCAGTCTTTCATCTGAATTTTTTGCCCCGCAAAATAAATATCCAAATACAACAGAAACGTCATTGGCCTCAGTTTCTATACACATTATGTACATTAATCATATTAATCATATTGCAAAGACTAATATTGTACTCAAAAATACAATATAAGACAGGGCAAAACAACACGCTAGTTTGTTATTAATGTGTTTATCCACTCTGTTATGTGTAGCCAGCATTCTGTAATTTTTTAAATACATTTAAAATTTCAAGCAACAATAACAATCAAATCACATTTCTAACACAAAAGCATTCACAGAAACCCAAGTATCAAAATTTACTATAACATTAGTATCACATTACTTGTTTTTGCTGATGAAGCTTCCCACACGCTGTATGAATTTGCCAAACCTCTTATTATCGGTCTGAGTTTGTGTCTGGTATCTGGAGTAGACATTGGATGCACCCATGAACAAACTTCGGCGTTTCTCAGTAGTGTAAGTGTGTGTGTGACTGTGTGTGCGTTCAGAGTCAGTCTTATCAGGTGTTCTCCTCTCCACAGACAGAAAGTGCTCAAAACGACTGTAAACCTTGTTCCGTTTGACCTCTGGTATGCCAAACCGCCCCTCACCTGGGTTGGACATCACACTCTGCACAGTGGCCACAGAGGACATTGAGCCATGGTCCACTCTATGATGGTGGTCACCCACAACATCCAGAGCTGAGAGCGTTCTTGGTGATGCAGCCACATTCGTTTCCCCCTCTGCCCTCTTTAAGGCGCCCCATGTGGAGCTTGTTGGTTGGCTGGCCACAGGGCTGGTGATCAGTGAGGCCCAGTCCCTGCTGCTGCAGGAGGGAGTGGGGCTTGTTATTGTCCCCGTTGGTGTGCTTGGCTGTCTCTCTGAAATGTGAACATTTGCTTCAATGGGTGTCGGTTGAGTTTTTGTCAGAGTTGTCAAGTTTTGCTCGTCAGTGTCTTTACTTGAAGAAGTTTCCTCTACGTTTCGAATTGAGTCAATACTCTCTTTTTCTTCTGGTATCTCAATTAATGACAAACGTGTCTTGTTGCTGTCACTGAATGGTCGTAAGCGCTTTAGGTTGGAGGCCTTCATTGATGAATCTATAGCTGTTCCTATGTGACTGGCTGAGACCGTCCTGGAAGGAGGCTCTTGCCATATGTACGGCTGAGGGGTTTTCTTCTCGTCTGTGGTCTTTATATCATGGTGTGAAACAGATCTGTGAGATTCAGTGAGTTTTTGCGCTGCATGTGGCTCATCTTTCGAGGCCTCTGCCACCGCTCCATTTGTGTCAGTGATAATGCTTCCTATAGGGCTTTGCACAGAGCTGGGAGTCGGGGAAATGAGTTTACTGTTGTCAGCTTCAGTGTCTTGCTTGGTTTCAGGGACGGATTGATAGTTGGTCTCAGGGAGTGAGGGCAGATGCTCAGTTGTTCTCAGAGGGGGATGTTGGATCTCTGTTGATGGATTAATCAGTCCAGTGACTTGTGTCTGTCCAGCATGGGACGTGTTTGATTCCGCACTGAGTTTGTGCTCAAGTTCAACTTTAGAATCTCTGCCATTCTCTTTCGCTCTTTGTAAGGAAGTATACACAGAGGTGATTGTACGCCTGCCAAGGAGTGGACTTTGCATGGGCCTCAGTTCATTAGTAACTGGTTGCTCTAGGCCTTTGAGGATAAGGTTAGGTCTGGAAGAATGGGGAGTTTGTAAGGAGGACCTGCTCTCAGATCTTAGACTCATACAATCCAAACTCTCAGTGGAGTCTGCGGGAACCTGGTCATTTTTGAGATAGGACTCAATTCTCCATCTATGGAGAGACAGCTCAGAAGAGCTGAGGAAAGATGGCTGCTGTGCATAAAGGCTGCTGTCATCTTGGGCAGGTTTCCTGTACTGGGCCTGGTGGTTGAGCTGAGCAGAGAGAGGGTTTCTATCCAGGACATCCACACCTGTTTCACCCATGACTTTGCTCCTTTGACGCAATGATGAGTACAGTCCGTGCTGAAAGCCAGCATAAGTATTGGTGACGTGGTTTCGCTGGAGATTCAGTGCATGGTTCATTGTGACTCCATTGGCATGTGTTCCCTCTTCAGGTATATTATTGTGGTTTAACATGTTTAGACGTCCTCTTATCGTTTTCAGCTGAGCAGCGTCAAAGGATTGTGATCTCCCAAAAAACGAGGATGGATGGAGACCATGTATGAGTCCTTGGTTCTTGGTACTGAGCACTTGATGGTCTGTCTTTGGTGTCATCTGCTGGATCAGCAGGGCAGGTACATTGGAACGGGCAAAGAGTCTCCTAAACTCCTCATCATAGCAGGCTACTAATTTGCCCGTAATGAGGAGCATCATACTGAGGTTGATTTTTTCATAGGACCACATGAAGCTATGGGAATGGGAGAGTAAAAGATCACAATGTTCAATTACTCATTTCAAACTTCAGAAATTAATCAAAACCTGATATACCTGATATAAGGAGAATGGTGAATTGACACTGTGGCCAAAGACAATAGAATGGCTTGTCTAATGGATTAAATACAATTAATCACCATTTAGCATGTTGAAACATTGTTTATAATTCTTGCAGAAAAATCCAGCTTGGCTAGGGGCTGGTGTAGCTGGTTTAAACTGTTCAAGGTTCTTTAAGATGGGTTTATGATGGTCATTCTAGCTGGTTTTGCTGTCCATACACCAGCCATTTCCAGCAGCCTCCTCCAGCAAAGACCACATGAAGGAAACTTGACCAGCTTAATGTGTTTTCACACAATTTTGATGATTTAGCTGGTTTAGCCAGATGGTCTTGCTGGTCATGCTAGCTTAACCAGCAAGGTCCAGCTTTATTGCTGGTCCCAACAGCAGGACTAGCTTGATAAGATGGTACAACCAGAATGTCCAGATAAACCCTTTTGTTTTAATTTTCAGAAATCTTTTTTTTTTACATTTTGTTTTTCAGATATATCAGTGGATCTGCATTTGGTTTGCTTTTGCTGGATTTATTTTTACATTATAAAATCAACATCATTGAAGTTTGATCAATAATAACTGAAATACACAAGTAAAAAACATGACTTTTGATTTTTTTGGAGCCAAACTCCTCAAATGGTACCTAAACTAGTAAACCAGCAATACCAGCAAGAGACAAGGATGAAACCAGCTTAGAACATCTTAAACCAGCATCATCCTCCTAAACCAGCTTGAACCAGCTAAAAAACAGCATAAGCTTGTTTTAGCTGGATTTGTTTGTAGGAATATAGGGAGAACTAGGTTACACGGTATGTCAGAAGCTGTTTACCTATAAGAGCCATACAGTGCAGTGTGACAGTCCACCAGCATGAACTTCTGCTCCATGGCTCCGTGGAACTTTGCACCAGACTGACAGCGATACTCATGGCCTTTCACTGTGCGAATTCTCACATTCTGTGGAAAAGATAATTCATCAACCACTATAAGTCATTGTGAAAGCAGATGGCATGCAAACAAGGTCATCCCAAAGCAAAAAAAAAAAACAAAAAAAAGCTTCAGTGGAAAAAGCTTTGTAAGGGGCACGTTGAAACAAGTTTATTTATTTATATCACATGCATGACATGTAATATTCTGGAGTGCCAAGTCAACAGTGATTATAATCTTCAGAAGACACAGTCAGACAAGAGAGAGAGCAGTAGCAGTAGCAGTAGCAGTATAAACTAGCCTGGTTCTCACACATACTGGTCTGCTAGGTGTCTCTGTCTGTCCAGTAGGCCTATCTCTACTTCTTAATGGAGGTGGGCTCAACATGTGTTTTGCTTCAAATCGTGATGCATCCCACTCTCTTCTGTCTACAATCATTGGTCTGATTGGTTGTAGGTATATCCAATGCCTGCAGAGGCATTTTAATCTATGTCTGTTAATCCTGCCTCATGGAAGTTAAAGATGACATGAATTTGGCCAGACTGAGATGCATAGCAGATCGATATGTGTGAAAACCAAGCTAAGTATGAGCAATAGTGTTGCTGACGCCCACATCACTCAAAACACTTTGTCCCCTTTCTATTGCAACAGAGGCTGTGGTTAACTCAGACTCATGCTTGTACTAGAATGGCGGCAAAATAAAGGTCAGTTACAAAGGCAAAAGCCAAGGTCTGGCATCCATGGAATAAAAAATAAAAAATAAAACAAGAAAAACGGACATGTTGTACATTATGGCACTGGAGCTGATGCCAGGATAATCCTGTCAATTCAGCAAGTCAGTGCTTTGTTGTGATTCATTCAGTACGTGCCCTAAACCTGGAGGACTTGTTAAATATGCCACACAACAAGAAAGCCCAGACCAAGTTCTAAACCAGTGCTGCAGTCGCTCCAATCCCTTGAGGGGACATAACTGGGTGTGGGATAAATGTCATCCTTAATCCGATAATAACCGTGTTACCAGATAAAGGTCACCTGCACTTAACAGGTTCCTTGTATTTGCTTAGTATGTAGGATGAAATGTATGTAAAAATACTTAGAAGTTTGCATAGCGGATGATAAAGATAGATTCAAGTGTGTTAATCAACAGTGACAGTGGTAATATTTTTTAACAAAAGAAAAAAAAAAACATGCTGTGGAAGACAATATTCTCACCCATAGCTTTTGTAGAGGCACACTGGCCTTCTCTGCCATGCGTAGGAAGCTGTGGAATTGAAGGTCATCCAGAAGAATGTAGACCACCACGCCTCTGGTGGAAACTTCAACCAGATCTCGGAATATGTCCACATCAGTAAAGATGTCCATTGCTATAGCAATGACCTACAATAGATACAATTTGTTAGGGTTTTTTGTTTTGAAAAATCTTTTTATTTTTCCCAAGAGATAATCTTTGGTCAGTAAAAGTTGAGCCTAAAAGGATATATAGTCATTCACTCATGTATTTAGAGTCTCAGAGGTAATGTGTCTGTGTAGATATGGTCAATAGCACCATCATGCCAAATGGCAGACTCTTGTGAGTAAATCTTTAAGTTAGTCACCCATATTTGGAATATTTAACAAGAAGATTCCAACAAGTAGATCATTTGTCTCTAATTCAACACTATATTTGCATATGAAATAATTGCTTGCTGTCATGAGTCTTGGAACGTCTCATTTTTCTTGTACTCAGCTACAATGATGGTGAGGACAAGTTGAAACAGGCTGAAGCTGAGCTAAGATTTTACAAGCAGATCCTGTTTAAAGGTCACCCTGTAGAAATGAAAGAATTAGTTGGATGTGCTCTCACATGTTACAGGCAGGAACGGCTCATATAGGCCTACAAAACAAAACATATATGGTGAGAACAGCATTTCACTGGATCCCTGATTCTCAAAGTGTGGGGCTGACCCCATTCATGGAGAATGGCGTCATTACAGAAAAATATATGCAAAAATATTTTAAGGTTGTTAGGAAAAAGGTGGGGCTTGAAAATTCCCTTCTCACTAAAGTGGGGGCTTACAGAAAAAAAGTTTGAGAACTACTGCAGTGCACAGGTGCAGTATGGATGTATGTGGTTCAACAACAACATTCCAGTAGCAAAGAAACAAGAATGACTCACCATTTTTGCCTCTCGTATGTATTTCCGCACCACTGTTTTAATGCTTGGCATGTTTTGTCTTGGTGGGTGGAAAAGCATGTGGATGTTAGTCTCCACATGATCAAGCCTGGCTTCTGGCCAGCCAAGGTCCAGGTCTGGAACCTCCACATCAGACTCCATTGGACAGTATGTAGAAGGTGCATTCTCTATCCCTTCCAATTCATCTGGATCTGGCTCCTCATCCCCAGATGGCCATTTCTTGTTCTCCAGAATGTAGCTGACTTCCTCCTCTGATAGGAAATCCGTGATGCCCTCGGCCTTAAGGAACTCCTGATATGCCTCGCGTCCTCCATTCAGCAGTGCATAGAGGGCCAGCCGGTAGGCCTCTTTATAAACCCCCGGGGCAGAGTCCTCTAAGTTTAACTGCTCACTCAGAGAGGACAGAGCAGAAAATTCCGACTCCATTTCCTGCGTTTGATCAGACCAGCTTGAGACCTGCTCACCCTTTCTGTAGGTAGAGCACAGATTAAGTAGAGCTCAGAATGCAGTATGAAATTGCTTTTGTGACCTGAATGACTTGCTTTGCATTTACTAATATATACATTATTATATTTGTTTTATGATGTATTGGAATAGGACAGATACATTACAGACACAAGAAAATATATGTATATATATTATACATACTCAAAAATCCAAATTGGAAAAAATATATTGAATAGGATCCTGTGAAACTCACCTAATAATATGCAAGTCTGGAATCTAAGACATGGTGCAGTATAAAGCTGTTTTGGACATAGCAGGTGTCGGCTCAAACGTCTTTTCCCTCTGAGGTCCCTGATAGATATTCAGTGCTTCTGAGAAACCTTGTTGACTGTGCACGCGCACAGCTTGTCAAAATGTCATTAAGTTACAGGTCTAATGTTACCTGTTTGAAACCGATGACTCCACCCCTTGAAAACACCACTCCTGTTTTAAAACTTCAGGCAAAAAGGCCTCACCTTAGTCGAGATTTGTCCTGGCACGAGTGAATACTTTAATGCTGCATTTAAGCTAGAGCCCTGGAGCAGAGAATGAGAACATAAACAGGGAGGTTGCTCTTATTGTCAGCACCTTCCTCCCAACAAGAGGAGTGTTTGTGCACTTAAATAAGAAATAAGAAATGATGAGACAACCAGAGGGAAGGTGATTACTGATGTTTATTGCAACCAAAAAGCCTTGAGTAGGTCACACACACATAGCAAAGACACAAATACAAACAAATATATACGTTGGCAACAAGTAAAGCACAAACAGTGCCATATGATTCATTTTTCAAAACGCCAACTGAAATGGTGAATTTACCCAACAACCATCTTCTTCATTGCGCAGCAGAACACAGGACAACAGAAGCAAAACTTCAATCTAAGCTGGCCAGTTATTATTTTCTTAACAAAGTGCCGGTGGCTGAGAGGCCAAAGCAGGCGCCCTGTGTGTGTCTGGTTACTTCACCTCTTCATCTTTCTCTCCACACTTCTCTCTCTTTCTTTCTCTCTCTGCTGTTGAACGCTCTAACACACCAACACTGTTCCTTGCCTTAAAGATCATCCCATTCTATGGCCACCATAGCAAAAATAGTAAGTGGTGTACCTAGATGGATATCAACCTTCATTTTATGTTTTTTTATTTCATGCTCACGCTACAAATGAGCAGAATCAACACCTCCATTATTCACAGGCTTTCCAAACCTTGGAGGCCCTGTGTTTACTTCCTAGGAGGGGTGGGGGACTTCATAAATCTGGGAGGGGTTGGAGATTTGGCGCTCCTTGGTGGGGTTGGGGACTTTGGTGGGGTCGGGGTTGGGGACTTGACGGATGGAGCTGGGGTGGGGGACTTGACAGATGGAGGTGGAGTGGGGGTGGGGGACTTGACGGAAGGTGGAGGGGTTGGGGTGGGGGACTTGACGCGAGCTGGGGGCGCAGGAGACTTGGGGGGGGCGGGGGTGGCTGGTTTGGACATGTGTCCCAGCTTGGGCTCAGGAATTTCATCTCCCTGCTTGTAGACGCTCACGGTGATCTCCACAAACTCACCGCCGTACTTGTTCCTCACGTTGATGCTGTACTTGCCCGAGTCATCCACGGTAACGGCGGTGATGGTGAGGCTGGCGTACTTGCCGCTGTCAAAGGCGATCTTGGAGTGCGCGTCAGACACCACCTCCTGCTCATTCTTGAACCAGGTGACCTCTGGGGTGGGGTCGCCCCAGACTGTGCAGGTCAGGCTCAGAGACTGAGGTGAGAGAGAGAGAGGGAATGCTGACACTGATGCACACTGTCACACCACAAACCAGCTCCCAGAACCAGAACACTCTCAGGAATATTCTAAAGCCTTCCATCTATATGTTTTCATTCTTCAGCTCAGAGACACAGGTCTGAACACAGTGCTAAAGCACAAACAAACCTACCTTCTTCTCCATGATGGTGACAACATCTGGCAGACCACCAACCACTCTGCCACGGTCTGTAGAAGACATTGGGATCATAAATTTGGGAAACTAAACAAATATTCAAATATTATGCAAACACAATTCTTTACATGGTTCAGAGCAGACTTACTCTTCTCAGCGAAGGCAGCAGCTCTATCAAAGAAAGGATGAAGAGAACATGAACAGGAGAACATACGATTTATATTATGATAAAATGTTAATTCCTTTAATACTTTCATTACTAACTTTAATCCCAGATTAATAATAAGCATTAATAATAATAACCTAATTATTACTTACTTCAGCCTCTGGAATTCTGCATATGCATCTGCATATGCTGTATGATCGAAAAGAGAAAAAAGCTGTGTCAACTCAATTCATTTATCATTTTTGTCAATTAAAGGATTTAGTCATCCATCCAATTTGACCTGTTCTATCAGTTACTGAAAAGTAAATAAATGTGAATGTGTACATAAAACATTCAAAAAACATGCAGAAGCAACACCTCCACCTGACATCTGTTTTTGTGTCTTGGGGTTCATTATGTGTACATTTGTGTTTCTGACGATGTGCATGGAACTGTTCCATGGCAGCTTCATGTAAACTCAAAGCTACATGTGACCACTGTGTCTAGCTGTGTAATTTGTCAGATGAAGTGCTTGCCTTGTCCGGAGAGGTCAAAGGTGCGGGTGTGGGACGTAGAAGCGTCCTGGATCTGGATGGTGTAGTGGCCCTTCTCCTTATCAGTGGGCTCACAGATCTGCATCCAGGCCATTTCAGCGGTGCCTCCAATCCTCATCTTCTCAGATGACGCAATCTTGCTGTCCCTGTATGTCACAAACATAGACGCCACGTTTCCAAACAAGGGCTAGTGACACAGTGCTCTTCAATCATGAAAACAGACAGTTTCCAGCACATTCTAGACACTCAAGGTAGCCATGGAGTCCTGTGGCCGTACCGGTGGAACCAGTGGGTCTTCATCTCCTCAGTGTAGTACTTCATGTAGCACTGCAGTCTGATGCCCTCAGGTGTGCACTGAATCACCAGGTCAGATGCAGAAGAGCCTGCAAGAAGGCACAGCGTCACAGCACAGCAAAACACAGCACAACACAATACAACACCGTGCCAGTTACAGGTCACGGCCAGCAGGACAGATAATTGCTTGCTGATTTCTGGAGTGTTGATTTGTGTGCAATTGGAGAGAGATGGAAATTGTCTGTTTTCTGGATACATAATACATACCAGCAATATGAGCAATGGCATTGATGATGTCTTCAAACACTGCAAAACATATCAAAAGGGGAAAGGGGGTGGGGGGTCAGATAAAAATACAGAAATTAAATGGCATTGTTTACATAGCCAAGGAAGAAACTGAACTGAGGACACTGATAACAATCTAAATATTTCAGTGAGTACCTGCACCAGAAATGTCAAACACAGATGTGTCCTTTCCTCTGTCATCACTGAGAGTGGCTTTGTAAATTCCCTGGTCTTTTCTGGAAAACTGGTGGGACATTAGACACTAGACATTAGACTCTATTACAATATTCAGAAGTGAAACCCTGTCGCAAATCTTGCCAATATCAATATCAAAACTACCAAATCTGTTATGAAGATCAACATCACTCTTAGTTTTAATTTGCTTAACTTTTAATACTGAAACTTCTACAGGACAATGGATGTCAGATGATGGAATCTTATTTACCATTGGAATAGGGAGTGTGCAACTTCCAGACATCACATTGGGTGCAACATCAAGGACAATCTCCTCATCATCCTTGAACCAGTGGAAAGTTGTCTCTTTCTTCACATTAGCAAGCTATGAGGAACAAAATGATAATTGTCCATTCTGTTGACAAATACAGTGTGTTCCAAATACTATTTCATTTCTCTACTGTTTGTTGTCTGTTACTGTGGCCCCATGTTAGGCTTTCTTGATTTGTAAAGAATAAAGAAAATGTATACTATCTATATTTATATGACAAAAATGATAAATATATAATTATATCAATATAAAATATATGAAATAAAAAATATAAAACATACACCATTATATAAATACCTTCCAAGTATAATATATTCTACTTATAGTGACTGTAAGAATCTCAGACTGAAAAAAACAGGCTTAACAATTCCAAGATAGTTTTATCTGTTAGGGCCCCTATCTGTTTCACCTTGCAGGTCAGCATGACGGTGCAGTCATCATCCACGTAGAAGGAAATGTACTCTGAGAAATGTGGCCCTACATGGTTTGAAAAGAAAAAACATAGAGGTGTAAAGAGAAGCAAACATCGTATGCCAGGAGAAATGCCAGACTTTATTAAGTCAGCATGTACAATTTATGTCAGTGAACATGAAAAAATCACCACCTTGTTTCCTGATAAACTCCTTCCTTTGGAAATCAGCCTCTTTAAGTGCAGCTCTGAAGACTGAAAAAGACCAAACACACAAAAATCAAATACTATCTTAGCAGGAGGCATAAGAAGAACATCTACATCTAATGATCATACAAATGACCAACGATGAACTTGTATTAAAACCTCTCACCATCTCCCACCAGGACCAGGGAGCTCTGGTTTTTTGCTTTTCCATCAGTGATCTGAACAGTGTATGTTCCCTCATTGGCTCTGGTGAAGTGCTCCCAGATCATCTGGATTACACCAGTAGAAGCATCATGGCTCATCTTGATACCCTAGATCATATACAAAATTAATTATGAAAATGCATCCATTGGGATAGCCATACATGGAGCAGCAATTTAAATGTATATTTTTTCACGAATTCCACTCCATAACAGGAAAGCTGCAGATGTCAAAAGTTAATACAAACACACAAAGTGCACATACAAGATGAGAGACCATGGTGCCATACCTCACCGGCGGTGATCTCCTTATCATTGACAATGAACCTATAACTTGCAGCTGAAGACAGTTTCTTGGCCTGCACCCAGAAACGCACATGGCCTTTCTCAAGGACCTCATAGTTTAGGGTTGTCTTCAGTGGCACAACTGAAAAGTTAAAGGAAATATCACATCAAACTCCTCTAACTGGGAAAACTGTTTATTTTCAATTCCTCATTACTTCAAGAGCTTCTTTAAGTCCTGAATGAACTACATCCTAAGGTTTCAAACAAGCTGATGAGGTCACAGCTGTAAAGATCTAAAAACTCACGTGGGTGTCTGATATTGTAGCTAAGCTCCAGCAGTTTTTTCAGCTCTGCAGAGAGAGAGATAAAAGAACCCAAATTCAACAACTCTTTCATAACATGATTGAAACATCAAACCAGTCTAAATCCTCTAAAGTCCACTCCACCTACCGTCCTCAGTGAGCTTATGGCTAGAAGACACCCCATCAGTATCAGTCACAGCCACAGAGTAAATGCCCAGGTCAGCTGCCTCAGGATTAGTGAAAGTCAGTTTGGAGCTAGAGAGGGAAAACAGAAGCATTTACATGTTTTATTGTGTAGGACCAGTCTGGCCATTCTGCACAGTGTTCCACTGGTTTTAGAGCAAATGTATCCAATGAGTCCAATGTAGACTAATCTACACTGTTTAATCTCTGTTTTGAATGTTATTCTCTTGTAAGTCTGAGGAAGACAAAGCATAATGTGGAGAGACTATACTTACTGTTTTCCTTTGGATGAAATGCTGACCCTTCCAGAATCAGTAATTTCTTTGTAGGACTTTGACCACACATACTTGGAGGTCTCAGCTATCTCACATGCTTCAAAAGACAAGTTGATGTCTCCGGTCTCCTCATCAACTCCACATACAATTTCCTTTGTACCTGCAGAGAAAAAGAGAGCCGAGAGAACAGTTAATGTGTAGTAATATGTGAACATCACCAGTACTAGTCAGGAGTCCATCCCAAATCCATAGTCTGGTGTTTGTGAACATACACTTGCATTCTTATCTTCAAAGTAACTAACTTAGTTAGCATCTAAAATACTGGGAAACAACCCCCTGAATGGCCAGTTGTTATTCTAAACATACTATGATGTTGACTAAAGATTATTAATACAAAATAGATGTCTTTGGTGAAGTGTGAAGTGTGTGTTATTACCTGGCAAGGCTTTGGCCACCACTGAGTCAGAGATGCCCGAGGCTTTGCCAACACCTTGCTCATTAACAGCGCGCACTTTAAACACATACGCTGTTCCAGTCTCCAGACCCTTCACCTGAACACACATGACATGTCACTGTGAGTTTGATTCTACCTTAAGAGAACCCTCCATGTCTCAGTGGTCTCATGAAAAAGGCCTTTACCTTAAAGTAGCGGTGGGCAATTGGCTCCTCAGTGAGCTTGGTGAACTCTGAGGAGCCCTTCTTGGCCATCTCCAGGATGTAGCCCGTGACGGGGCTCTGGCCGGTGTACACGGGGGCTTTCCACAGGACAATCAGGGAGTGATCGCGCACCTCAGAGAACTTGATATCGTAGGCTGGGCCTGCAAAAGCAGACATAAAAAACTGGTGAGAACTTCTCTTCTCTATTGGTGCACTAGTGGGGTACACATGGCACGAAACAAGGACCCTACAACCAGTGGAACAATACAGTATTGGTTCTACAGCAACAGCAGACACAGAGACAAGTAATGAGCTGATGGTACAATAGCAACATTAAGACTATAGCAACATTAATGGACATGTCGGTACTGACCTGGCTCAGCCATGGTCCAGGCCTCACAGAGGAAAGGTGCGCTGGGTTCAGACGGAAGTCCAACACCTGCCAGGTTTCCAGCTTGGACCTTAAACTCATAGGCCACTCCAGCCGTGAGGCCCTCCACCTGCGCAGAGAGAGACAGTGAGAGAGAGAGAGAGAGAGAGAGAGAGAGGATGGTCTGATGATGTCTGATGACACAACCTCACTATCATCACAAAGGACTGTAATGTGCATCTAAAATGACCAGGGCATCTTAACATGTTGACACGGATAGAATATTTTTGGGGCTTTTTGCCTTCATTCAAACGCCTCAGTATTTGTCTATATTGACTAAGATGCTAATGTTACCTTGTACAGTCTCTCCTTTGACCCGGCTCTGTTGACCTCTCTCCAGGTGAGGTGGGAGGCCTCCCGCATGTCCACGTAGTAGGCTGTGATCTTGGAGCCCCCGGTGTTCTTGGGACGCTTCCAGGCCACAGTCATGGAGGCGCCATCACAACTGAGCACGGTGATGCCGTGAGGGGCAGAGGGGGCAGCTGGGATTGGACAGAAAGGAGCACATCAACACAGCTCTCTTGGGAAGGACAACTGAAACCTGGACATGACTTGCTACACTGTCTGGAGAGCAAAGGTTGTGTCCACAATAATGCCATCTAAACCGGACAAGAGCAAAACCCTGTGCTTTGAGTAAACTATGCTGCCATGAGCTCGCAACTTACAAAGCACTGGATTGGTGGAGTGCAGTCAGATGACTACCTCGTCATTCTCCCCAACATTGTAGCCAAATTGCCATAGCCATATGGAGGGAAATCACTCCATACATATATTCTATAGCCATACATACATTCTATAGCCGATCCTATTGTCCACTTGTTCATTCATGTTCTTTACATTTGATTCTTTCTCCAACATCACAAGACCAATCCTATGGAATGTTTCCTATGCCTAACTAAACCTGTAGCCATGTTATTTAACCAAAGGACCGTTTTCCTTGACTAAAATGGAATATTCCAGAATCTACTAAATGCTATATACTAAAGATTTAAAGTCATTCTTGCACTAGTTTTGTAGTGGATAATACAGATGAAAGCAGTGCACATGCACTATACAGCAAAACCAATCCAGACCTATGTGCATTATTAAGGTGGAATATCAGTGGAAACTGTGTTTAGCGTTTCATCTTATCTTGGTTAGTCTTGGCAGTGACACCAGTGGTGCAACGTGTACTCAAACATGTCGCTAACTGACACACTAGCTCTGCTCCTTTCAGGGGGTTGGGCTTGAGGATGCTGGCGGGAAAACTTGTTTCAGCGTGAAGTTGCCCTTAGGCAAGACTTACTATTAACTTGTGGTAGTGATGCACACACCATACATACCATAGTCTACACCCACTATGGAATAAAAAACATAGTTGATGTTTAGGAACACGCTCTGTCCTGTAGATGATCTCTTTAAAGGACCAAACAGCACCAAGGTCAATGTTTTCATTATGACAGTATTTACACGAGTGAAAAACTTTACTATTTATTTAAATTATTAAATTTACTATTTATTACCATGGATTGTCTATATACAAACTCTCTGCCTATTTGATCTTGAGAATCCCAACATAACATCAACACCCAACATTTTACTACAATTCAACACAGATAGCTAGAATCATGTATAATAATGTTTATAATTATACAAACTTAAAAAGATAAGATGTCTAACATTAGAGTTTATTCGGTTCTGTTGGGCTGTCGGCATTGGGCTGTGTTGGTGCAAACTTACTCAGGGCAGCATCCACAAACAGTGGGTCAGACTCCTGAGACTCATCACTGAGTCCATAAGCGTTGACGGCCTGGACACGGAACACGTAGATCTCACCCTGCACCAGACCATGGACCACAAACCTGTACACACACAAACACAAACCATATGGCACACACAAACCACAGGCTACATGACAAGTGAGTCATTAATTGTCAAATACAAAAGAAGATTTAAGTTTCACTGTGCAATCATTTCAGGAAAGATGATTCAAATCACTTCATCTCATTATTTATTTCCTAGTCTGAAAATAACTTGAACTCTGAATAGTAAGCAGGGCTAATAATATCTGTCCACATTTGGCATGTTCTTGGATTACAACTATATTTTACCAAGCACAGTAAAACATACTGCTGCACTAGCTGTGGGATTGACTTATTTGGTCACAGAACCTCTGTAAATCTTAATTCTAGAACTCATAATGGTGTGTTTTCCCACCAAGCCATCTCAACTTAGAACTGTGGCAGCATAGTGACTAAAGTGGCACATTTCTCACCATGTTCTCACATGCCTCTCACCCCAGTGTGCTCTTCATGTTGTCATGAAGCTCGTGGCTGATCTGACCAATTGCTCAGATATCCAGGTAACTCACCTGGTGTGCTTGTAAGGCCTGTGGTTGCAGGCCACCCAAGTCTTGGAGCCCTGCATACAGGCGTCAATGTAGTAGCCCAGGAGGTTGTTGGGCTGTTTGGGGGGGTCCCACTGCACAAACACTGAAGTCTTGGTGTTCCTGGTGGCCACAACCTTCCCAGGGGCAGACGGGACACCTGTAGACATTTCAGTGTGTAAGTAGTGTGCAATGGTATGTACAAAGAGTCATTTTGATTATGCATACAGTGTGTTGCTACACTAGGGGTGGCTGTCCATCTATGCAGATAGATAAATAAAAGAAATAACTCCATCAAAGGTAACAAATAAACATTCCTTACCTGCATTTCATTGAATCTCAGCAGTCATGCAACAGTGCTTTTTTGTGTGTACATTGTAGCACTGTACGGTGTATTGATTTAAGTCTAGGAGTGATTTAATTATAGGTGTGTGGCAACATTGGTAACCATGAGTATCATGTGACATGGCAATTTCAAAGAAAAGGTGCGGTTATTGGGAAAGGTTTTTAAGGAGGCTGTGAAGGCTTAAGGATAGGAAGCTGTTTGGGCTTTGCTTTTTGAGATAAAACATTACATACCCACAGCATGCTCACTCTCTGAAAAGAAACACAGTTTAACTAAAACATTACTGCTGATTGGGATATATAGCATTATTTCTTTTAAATATTGAATATCGTGGTCATTGCAGCTAAGTTTACATTTAATGCATATTACTGAAGGTCATTTCAGGTAATTTCATTTTTGTTTGTTAGTCAAGTTTAAGCTTTTTAGGTCTTAAGGCGTATTTTTCCTTTTTAGTTTTCAGACAGCATTCATACATTATTTATTACTATTTATTTGTACATTATTTATTTATTATTATAACTATTTGCTAAAACATATCTTCACTCAAAGCTATTCATCCCTCAAATAGCATCAGATATTGATCAAAGATATTTGCAGAAAGGAAGCCATTATGAGAGGACTGGCCCATCAAGATGTCTGCAGATCACCTGCAGATCTCTATGCATTAACAGATCAGCACAATAAATCAGCAGTGATATGGCCAAAACCTGTAAAGACACAGCAAACATGTTGCCCGTGCTGTAAAAACTGAAATATCCGTGGAACTGCACCATCTTACCATGGGGGTCCCTCTTTTGGATGAAACCGGAGGGCTCAGAGGGCTCGCTGGGCCCGTATTTGTTGACTGCAGTCACACGGAAGCGGTATGTTTTCCCATCTTCGAGATCAAAGATGGGGTAGCGGGGGGAGAAGAGCTGCACAGCTGTGTTCAGCCTCTGCCACAGCTGGCTCTGCCCCACCGACTGAGGAGGGGCACAGAGGGTGGGGAGCGGAGGGGTGGGGTAGAGGTGTGAGTTGATGGGACAATCAGTAACACAAGGAAAGAGGATTCACCTGGTCTCTGGCATATCAGTGGCCTGCAGAGGCCCTTACTCAACAAGCAGGTACACATCAATAAGAACTTTTGCTAATGCTCAATTTGTTAGCCACAATGATTAAATTTAACAATAACTAAAACCTAAATTTGAACTGTCATAGAAACAGGCCAATTAACCAGGAGTGATATGCCAGACACTTAGAAATCCGTAAGTTTCAAAGCCAATTCATGATCTTTTGTGATGTGGTGAGCATGATGGCATGTTTGGGCGGGTAACCATAAGGAAAGAGAGCCACACCTTCTCAATGAGGTACCAGAGTGGTGCCCGTCCACAAGGGTAGGGCGGCGTCCAGCTGAGGACAACATAGGTTTTGTTTATCTCTGAGGCATGCACGTCACTGGGAGGCCCTGGCAACGTGACATAAATACCTGTGCACATGTACAGAGCAACAAGTCAGGCCCTGCACCAACACACCTGAGCAAGGATGATGTGACCAAACTCCAATTGGGCTTTCTTCATACCTATTAACTGATGACTGCTTCAAAAAACATAACAGAACTAAAACTAAATCACTAATTAACTAGTCAATTAACAGTGAATGATGTTAATTTAGAGGAACCTGATTAAAAACTGGTGCTGGTAATAGGTATTGCAAATTGTAGTGTAGCCACATCTTTATTGCATAGTTCAAAAGTCTGCTGATGTTAGTATTATTTTCTCTGGTTATTTTATGAATCTAAATGTTGAATAGAATAATGGTTATGATGGAGATGATAATGAAGGTAATTTTGTTGGGTATGGTTATGACTATTAGTACTTCTGTTAATATCAGACGGATTACGGTTTTATCAAAGTCTACACCAACCACAACCAGAATGAATGTGAAAGGTGTAAATTGCATTATTATCAGGTTATATTGCATTACAACTCATTTTTTATTTATAACAAATGTGTAATGAGATTAGGTTATTTTATGTTAAAATCTAGTTTTACTTCAGTTTATTGAATTAAAATCACTCATTGATTTTCATTAAATATTTAGTTCAGTTAATAATATAATGAATGTTATTTTTTATGTTTTTCAGAGGTTACTGTGCTAACTGGTCAAGAGTACATGCTTTTTGTAAAACATTTGTTAAATTATTTGATATTATAATTTAAATACTAGCCAAATCACTAACTCACTCTACCTTCAAGCTCATCTTGGTGAATCTCAATGTCATATTTCCCATCGATTTTAACCACTGTTTAAACAAACAAAGACAATGTTTTGTACTAAAAATGTTTTTTTTTGCCATATCAAGTAATGCCACCAAATCTTACTCTTCAAATGCAATCCTGTAACACAGCAGAGAGCACAATGCATCTGCTCACGGTTATAATCCTTCAGTGACAGTATGATGCAGGATGGACAGATCTCAAGGATGGCCCAACTGAGCATCTGGAAGGCAGAAATGAATGCTGAAGTGGTGCTTTCTTGCCCCACATCTTTAGTCAGCAATGTCTACCTTCAATCTCGCTCGCGGCAGTGTGGAGGGCAGACACTCCATCGGACCTCCTGGAAGGTCTGCTGATTCCGGCGCTGTTGACGGCTCGGACACGGAAGTGGTAGGAGTGTCCCAGAGCCAGACCATGAACAGGATATTTGCAGACATTGACAGGAGCGTCGTTGCACTGGACCCAATCAGTGGAGCCAACTTCTCGTCTGAGGAAGACAATAATAGTGGAGGAGATCAGACAGTAGCTGACTTTAAGTGTGTGGATACCAGATGATGTTGTCAACAAATCATGTCCTACATTTATTAGCAGCTAATCAATGCTAAGGCTCTTACTAGAGACACATAACTAAATCATGCTGATGGGTATCTAATGACATGATATCACAGACCAACATGTCAGTCTCTGAAAATAAGGATTAAATATCCTGTTCAAAATGCAGTTGGCTATTCCTCAGTTAGCAGTAGTCTTAAGTGTCAAATGTTCACCTGTCCACAAAGTATCCTTTGATGGCAGCCTCAGTGGTGATGTTAGGGGGTTTCCAGGTCACCATGACATAATCCTTATTTGCGTCAGAGGCCTTCACATCCATTGGAGCACCAGGGGCCCCAGCAACAGTTGGAGCAGCATCTGATGGAGCACACTCTTAGTTAGCGGTGGAACAGTCACTGCAGTCCTACAGCACAGCCTACAAGCTCTGAAACATTTTTAGTGGTTTTTAGTGGTGGTTGTGATGCTGCTTCAACCACTGACGTTAAAGTGCATCTGCTATTTGCAACCAATCATAAGCTGCACATGCATTTCTAATTTATTCACAACTCTTTTTGTTTCAAATTTGAACTGTGCTGTGAGAGTTTGTCATCCCTGTGGGTACAGACAGCATCCTCTCTGGTGGTGTGCAGGATGGAGAAACCACCAATTACCTTTCACAAAGAGGTATGCACTGTGTTCAGCAGTGCCGTTCTTAGACCAAATGCGTACGGTGTACAGGCCTTCATCATCCTTGTTGAGGTGAGGGAGGGTGAGAGTGGCAGCCCCTCCACCCACAGACGTTGCCACCCACTTCGATGGGGCCAGCAGCTTATCTAGACACAGCAGAGAGGAACACTGAGGTTTTGGAGTACAGAACAGCTAGCAGAGCTAACCTCATCATACTACAGGTGTAACCAATATCACTAAAGCCAGTACATATGCATACAACAAAATAGTTCACCAAGAATCATGCTGTGCTATGTTATGAGCCTACTATGTTAAGCCATAGTACAAAGTTAAGATCAACAGTTGTATCATTAAGGCAAATAAATATACCTTGCTACAATGCTAAGCCACAGCACATAGCTATCCTATGCAAAATCATCTACATAGCAAACTTGTCAATCGGTTAACTGTTAGAACTGTGTCCCTCTGCTCACCATCTCTGAACCACATGACCTCAGGGGGCAGATTGGGTAGATCTGGCACAACCACCATATTGGCAACCAGCTTGCATGATTCGCCCTCAGTGCCAAAGGTCACGCCAAAGGTGTCCAGCAAAGTGACATCCAACTTGCTGGGATGAGTTGGAGTAATGGGTGCTATAGAGGAAGTGAAATGCATTATAGTGACATCTCAAGTCATCAATATGTATGAACACGAATGTGACTGACATGATATCATGTTAAAAATGTATGTCTAAGGCTAAATGTCCAAGTAAATTTTCTATATATTTTGAGGCATAATAATGGTCATGTGTTAAAAATGTTTTTTTGTGGTTTGGTTGGACTTTTGGTCCACTCTCACCTCTGCCAGGTAGATGGGAAAGATCTCCAAATCCCACTGGTCCTGTGTGAAAGACAGTGAAAGACTTTTAGAGAAAGTGGCTAGTCTATCTCCCCTCATAGCATCAGTGTATTGTGAAGGTGGTGGATGTGCTCAGAGTCAGACTCACTCTTGACAGTGACGGTAGCCTTGCTGGTGGCCTTTCCATGGGGGTTGGTGGCTACAGCGCTGTACTGAGCAGTATCAGACACCACACATCTGCAGGGACACTTAGTAATTACTTAATAGTTACACTTAATAGTTACACTTGGCATTAGATGTGTTATGGCTTATGATGCTTGCATCTCCAATTTTCCAACATACATCCATTTACACAAATGGCTAGGTAACACTTTGTGTGATTTTGCTTGTTTACTCAGTTTCATGTTTGTCAATTTCCTCAAATGTACTGTTGTCTGTATTTTACATCAAAGTCAGGAACTGTGTGCGTGTGTGTGTGTGTGTGTGTTGTATTACTCTCCAGTTCCAGTGGCCTGATTTATATGGACTAGCACAGCACGTACTGTAGCCTAGCAATTAGCGACAGACACTTACTGAAACACTGGACTTACACTTAATATTTGAAAATGTGATTTAGAATGTTTCTCTAATGGGCTCCCTGTGACATTTTCAAAAAGTGTATTTACACATATACACTTTAGATTCTGATATGATTGTTAACATTGTTGACACCACAATGTCACAATGTTTTATGGATGAGAATATCCCAGCAACAGAGGGACTCAAAGTACCCAATGTTAGCACAGACACTCCCTTCTCACCAGAGTCTCTCTTTTAACTTTCACATGCGATGTGCTCAGAGTTGTTTCCATCCATTGTCAGCGTCACAGATGGAAAGTGATCTCACACAATCTGGCAGTCTAAGACACTGGGGGTCTAAGACATGTTCTGGAGCGCTGGAAGGAGCGGCCCCCGCGGTGAGAATAGAAGGAAGAAATGTGACCTTCAACCTGCAAGAACTATTTTAAAGCCTCTCCGTTTCCTTGGCACCGAACATGAGATCTCAGTGGCTCATATCTCCCTTAACCAACTTTACCCCACTCACCCACCCCACTTCTCCATGAGCCAGGTGGTGGGGGAAAAACAAGCAAGCAATTCCACAACTAAAGAAACACTTTTCCTGTACATTTCAGGGCCAGTGATTATGGCTATGAAGTCCTTTCTGACCTGGTTGTCCAGTGACCGCTCTAAGAGAGCAGATGTCAGGCATTTTGGGATCAAATGACACCAAGCTCAGCAGAGCGCCAGGAACAGCTGAGGCGTCTTGAAGACGAGGGCAGGACAAGTGTCCCCTCCCACCCCCCACCAAGACTAAATAGGAGACACTCACACCCAACAGGGCTCCCAATGACTCTCCGGCTCTCAGTGCCTGCCTTTAGGGTGCTGCTCACAGCTCACAGCTCAAGCCAAACCCTCACTGCTCCTCAGAGGTCTACTTACAGCAAGAGTGAAAGGTATCAGAAATGGATCAAGAGGTTTGGGCGAGAGTGAATGTAGTATTCTGTATGATCTTCTGATCCTTTACGTGCACTGGCCTATTTATTCTAACAGCCCTCCCCATTCCCAGACATGAAGTATGTTGATAAAAGGCTAAAGGCTGTAAAAGAAGGCTAGGGTTAGGGTCATGTTATGGGTATCTTCATTTTTGATCCAGTCTTTTGTGGAGAAGGGTGGTGGTGGAGTTGTGGTGTTTGTAGCTGGATTTCTGTGGTAGCTTGTGGCATTACCTGCTAATAATCAGGCTGTGGACTCCATACTTGCTCTCAATCTTGTACTTCCCTGGTACACTAAGAGGGTCCACAGGCTGATCCCCCTTATACCTAAAAGTACACAGCTGTGTTCAAAAAATCATCTCGAAAAACCAAACTTACTCTGCTGGACCCAAAAAGCCCCATCACTTAAATTGGGCCCGTTTAAGCCCTGAGCCATCAATCAAATCCAAAATAAAATATGTTTTAAGTTGCTAAATGAAGGAGAATGTCTTTACCATTTCACAACAGGAGCAGGTTGACCTGCCACAGTGCAGAAGAGCTTCACAGACATCTTCTCCCACAGGGTGTGAGCCCTCAGCTCCACCAGGAAAGATGGGGCCTTATCAGACGTAACTGGGATCTTTCTCTTCACAGACATCATCTCCTGCACCTGTGAGACATGACACATCACAACAGGAGACAGGTTGGTTGGTGCTACTCAGTATATATTTCTTTTCCTGAAAGTCCACTATATTACAAGTAAAATTTACAGACATTTCATGTTAATTATATGTCCACAGCCAGTCCTTGTAAAACTGAATAATGATTCATTCATCACAGCCACTGTAACATACATTTAGTGAAATTGTGTGCATTGCTTACAGTCACTGTAACTTAAATTTTGTGAAATTATGTACATTGTTTAAAATCAATAAAAATGAGAATGCAAAAATAATTTTTGCCTCCGCAGAGAAATTATAATGTCCAGTAAGCCTTTTAAATACAAACATTTTCTACATTGAGCACAAGATGTCTTGTGATTGGCCTAAAAGTCCTTCCTTGATAAGAAGATAAATGGTGTATTGGAGTGTGAGCAAGTAGAACTATTTCATATGTAACAATGTGTAAAAGCATTAACAACATTCAAATGAGCAATGAAGATACATATGATTCTTCATTTAAATTCATTCATGTTGTTGTCAGTATAACACATGATTAGGGGCAACATGATGACAGGGCACGGCATCATGGGAAATCTATGTGCTGGGAAATTACCTCTCTAGTAATGGCCAGGCTGGTCACTTGGGTATGAGTGGCAACTTTGATTCTGTGCAGCTCCTCCTGTATTTCAGCTAGGCCTCTGCCACACTGGGCAGCAACGCGCTGATACTCTGGTGTGTCATCAGGTTTCCTGCACACAACACAACAAAGAATGTGTTTCACCAACACCAACACCAACACCAACGAGAATGTGTCTGAATCGCTAAAGTTGAATGTTAAAGTACTTTGGAGGAGGGCTCAGGCAGTGTTGTGAAGGAGGACTGTGCCCAGTGGACCATGTTAACCACTTAAGTCAGTGAAATTAGCCCCCACAGACAAAACAGCGTTTGACCTCCACAGTCCACTTGTAATTGGTGTAGAGACACATAGAGGTCACGAGTGAGGGTTGGTCATTCAACAAGTGCAAATGTGTGGCGCTGTCATTTCAGCCATATCACGTCTCTTCAGATATTCACAGAGGAATTCAGTTTAAAGACATAATTAGTGCATCTGTGCAGCTCAAGTGCAACTGTACAACTGCAACATTTCCAACCCATGGTTATGTCATCTGAGTACACTAACAAGATACACCCACACTAACAGTTTTTTCTCTGTGTTGCAGGGTTGCCTGTGTAGCTGCGACACAGGTCCATATTTATCTAAAAACAGAGAGGAGTTGCCCTTAAAATAATCCACTGCTCCGTCAAATGCCAATTCAATTCCCAGGACAACGTTAATGTCTTAGACGCAATTAATTACTCCTCAATAGCTGGTACAAAAAGAATAAAAGAGAGACAAATTGTCTGAAGTGGGTCCACACACACACACCAGAGCACTGCTGCTGTGATACAGTAAGAAGATACACATTTCCTTACAGTTAAACTGAGGCGCAGCTCAGGGTTCTCTTACAGAGCCTTAAAATAGCCTGATGTACAACTAAGAGTGTGAGCACTCTGGCCTATGCAGACCTGAATTCTGGCACCGTATAGGCTGGTTCCGCCATAGCCGTCTTGGCTTCGGCCTGCTCCTTCTTCACTGACTTAGAGCTTGATTTCCTGTCAAAAGAAACACATGGTCAGTTAGTTTCACACCTGTTGGCTCCGTAGCTCAGTGAGGAATGAGACAAGGGCTGGAGACATATGAAACAACCATCTTTGCAGACCACTAGCAAATGGTTCAGCATTCAACAGCAAGCACTAGGGGGTCTATGGTTGACAGCATCGCTATCAGCAAGCCCTGTATTTCATGATATTGTGAAGATGTGCACAATCCACAGTATCCACATGAGCATCTTTTCTTGTCATTCTTGCTCTTCTTCACTGTAACATCCATATAAGTTTGGAAGTATGATGAAGCACTGGAGAACTCCACTGACCCCACTGAAATGTAATCCAAGCAAAGGGTGTTGCACTGATCAGTTTAGCAGCTGTATGCCATTGCAAGCATGAACGGAGGGTGGTAGAAATCTTGGTTTTGTGGTGGTCCATGACTTCCATTGAAATGGCATTAGTCTGCAGTTGGATTACTCCACTCCGCTTACTCAGAATGTAGAGGTATGAGGCAAGAGGCACTTTGATAATGGACAGTCTGGAACCAGTCATGACTCCTACAGCACATATATGAGGACTACAAGAGGGACAACACTGACAATACTGCTGGTGATGGAGGTGACCATGCCAACGGCAGATGACAGCAGCAGAGCGACTGGAGCCGGCAGGCATTTGCAGTAGCAAGCATTTGTCTGGCACACAGACTTGCCCAGGTTCAATCAAATGAGCCCACCCTACCTTGAGGAGTGGTGCTGGTGCTGAACCACTTTTTTAGAGCTGAGATGCTCATGGAGAACATGTTTTTTCTTCTGATGATAAAATGGTATGGCCGTAGTAGGCATATCGGGAACACCTCGAAAGAGACCTATCAAACCACACACAAGTGTGGTGTAGACAATATTCATAGATCAGATGAACCAATCATGCAGAGTTCATTTGCCAACATTTCCAATCCACCATCATATTTTTCCATTTTTATGTTATTTTACCAAACTTACGGTAACCAGGAACTATATTTCATTGATTCACATTAAAAAGTGGAAATGCTTTGAACCAACACATAAAAATGTCAAACAATATTTGTGAGCTCCCATGGGATTCTAAACTCGCATTCTCAGGGCAATGGCCCCTGTAAGCATTCCATCTTATCAGTAGCGCTCACAGGTCAAGTGCCCAACCATACTGAGTGAAAGTGCTATGCTAAGCCTCTGAATGTGAAAGAAGCAAATACTGAGTAGATAAATTTAGCAAAATAACCCTGAGAGATAAGGGGAAGAAAGTGAGTTACAATTTGGCTATGTAATGTTTAAGGCTAAATATGCTAGCACAAGAGCTGACATTAACCAGCAGGCTCTATTTTAGGCCTATAAATATTTGATCTATTTTTATTTTTTTCCGAAGTTAGTTCCATTTGGACCAGCATCTGGATAAACAATTAGCCTATGATATTAAGTTATTCAAGTCAGAAGTTGCCTTAATATGTAAAAACAGTAAACACAGATTATGTAATGTTACCTATATATATTTATCTTACAGGTGGACAGGTACTCAGGCTACTTCTGCCATATAGCCTAATATATTTCCTTAAAATATATAGGCCTAGTAGTGGGTGGTAGGCTACTTTATCGCCTTTGAACTGAAATTGGTTACACCTTCATTCATATCACATTTGAATCAAACAGTGCTTTCACTGATATTCAAGAGATCAATAATCCAACATGCGTAGGCTATAACCTTAATCCAGGTACAGCCAGTGTAAATACCCCACGCAAGAATAAGAAAAAAGAAAGCCTACTTACCCCAAGAGAAATAAACAGCACAGAGCGTCGGAAGACCAGCCTGAACCCGCTTGGGAGTCTCTTGCTGATGCTTACAAAAATATTGCTCTCACTGAAGGAGGAATGTCATCTCCCTTCCATCCCATGTATGGATACTCTTAAGACTATATATAGCATTTACCTCAATTTTCACACGCATTTTCTACGCTTAAAGCGTTGTGTGCACCACATAAAGACACAGAGAAGTCGAACCAAATGTCTTTTCTGTCTTTTTTTGTAGTTTGATATTATTAAACGGTTTGTTAGAATCGAAGTCTTAGTGTAGCGCGCGTTAGGCTACATTATTAATATTTGGTTATTTTATTCACAAACCAAATGATCACTACAGATTTCAATGTTAGCTTTTTATTTTCGAGTCCCCTAAAAAACTTTAAGTTTAGCCTAAATTTTCGTAATTGTCTGTTAACAGCCTACTCATTCATCAAAAACGTCTTGCTTCGACTGTATGGTCTTTGGGAAGAGGCACTTTTTTTTTGTTTGTTTGTTTGTTTTTCTCATTTAATTAAACACAGCTTCCTAATATATGTAAACTGTGATCCTCTTTCGCGACCTTTTTAGGGTTCTCCCACCCCCCCAACTAGTCAGCACACTCTTCAGCAGCTATTTTTAACAAGAGATTACATTTTCAGAGAACGTCTGTAGGTGAGGCTACTCACTGCATCATTGGAAAGCAGTGTTAAATTGTCATTTTTACAAGAGAGAAGTAATTACAAATTTCAGCCGGCAAACATGGGTGGATTAGGCATGTTTACGAACTAGCACCCACACATGTGCGCGTTGTACGACTACTGCGAACGTTCCGGACTTTTGCAAAAATTCTATATGAATAAGATAACACCATCTATATTAGATCTTTACCCATGATTAGTTTATAAAACATCTCCATGAATGTGGTGCCCCATAAAATGTCTCTTTAAATATGAGGGCTTGAACATTACAGAACAAAGCTTGAAATCACCAGACACAAGTTCAGCTCAAGTGGTCAAGCGCTTACTTGAGGTAAAAACAGCCGTCCCCCAGGACACGTAGAGTGCCCTCCTATGCGGGAGCTGTCCCACTGTACATTTCTGCAAGCAAATTCATGGACCAATCACAGTGGAGGGGATGCGTTTCTAAAGACTACTGACAGTAGAGACAGTAGTGCATCAATAGAGAAACGGTATATCTTCGAATCACACATAATGAATCTTCTGTTCCCAAAACATCAGCCCTTCTGACTCTCGAGAGTAAAGTCCTGCCATGTAGATACAAGTGATATGAATAACTATCAGATTTACTCTCTGGAGAGTTATGCTGATTACGATCAACTGAATTTAGTGAACAGTTGGAATGTTGAACTGTTTGACATGACATGATACGACGTGTCTTCCCTGGAAGGCAAATCTGCTTTCAGCAGTAGATTGGCACAACATGCATAGTTTGCACAGTTGCATGCTTACACGTTTTATGATGTGTTGAGTTAATTCATTAAGATTTGTCAGGTGGTTACTGATACCTATTGTGACATGTCAGACTTTTTGGAGTGTTCAGGGCCATTACCATCTCATGGGAAGTGACTGACAGTCAGCGGTCAATAGGGCTTCATTGTTATTTCAAAGGAGGAATATGAAATAAACAGTGCAAAATAACATAATTTTAGAAAAATGCACTTATTTCTACTCCTGCTCACTAGAACCTCCTCTACTGTTACAACCTTGACCCTTCAGATGGATCTTGGAAGAGGGATTCCAAGTGAGCTGAAAGTACAACTACTCTGAAGCATGCACTTGGTGCTGTTCTCTCTACATTATTTTTCGAAATTGGATTTGGACACACACTATTGCACTTGCCTTGTCTGAAGAGCTGTGCTTTAGTCATTGAAAAAAGGCTCTATAGCTCCATCAAGTGGCTATTTCAAACAAATATCCTGGTATTTCTACATACAGCACAAGACCTTTAGTAAAACTATCATAGACTGATATCAAGCCTCCTCTTCGAGGAGAACTATTCAGCCTCTTTTTGCCTTACTGAGACTCATCATTGTGATCTATTAGGCTGATGACAGTGGTATAATTATATCCTATTAAAATTGTTTCCTTAGTGTACTTGTAGTCATGGGGACTACTCTCAACGTAAGAAGGCATGTTGGTCGTAGGGGAATGGAGGGCAGGGAGGAGAGGGAAGGGAAGAGGGAGACCCCTGAACCCAGAGAGAGCAAGCAGCAGGCCCATATACACACACAAGAAAACACTTCAAATATGAAAATACTGAGGTGAAAAGACAAACAAGAAAACTCACAAAATGATGCACAAAAAATATATATATATTGGGCAGATTTAATTTTATTTTAGCCAGGACTGAAGCATTACAGGCAGTGGAGCTGATGGTTGGAGATCTGGTTGGCCTGTGTGATGGAGGCCAGGAACGACCAATAAGCTGCTGAGGTCAAGTAAGCAGAGACTGCTGCTCTGGAGAGAGCAGCCACCGACGGCTCAAAAAAGACTGAGCTGCTGCTGCAGCTGCCTCTCCAACTTCCAGAACCTTCCTGAGAAGATGCTGCTGTCTGCTCAAACTGTTGAAGGGAACAGCAAACAGTGCCATTTGATGACATACATTGATGACAATGTATTACTATTTTGGACACCTACAATCCACAATAAGAGATGCACTGACGTGTCCTGTACCCCTGGACAACAAATCTGAGATGATGCAATTCTGTCCCTCTAAACTCTCTATCATGATACTTTGATCAATAACATTAGACTTGACCTACTGTGGTCCTACCAACATTAGTAGGCCTAATGTATATGAACTGAATGGCAGTGAGAGAGGTGATGGGTGTACCTCAGTGAGGTCGAAGGGGTTGTGTTGGCAGGGTGGCGTTTGGGTAGGACCTCCACTGAGGTGCACTGCTGCTGCCCCCGGGGATGGCAGGTGGTGGCTCCAAGAAGTTGGACAGACAAGATGTAAGCTCCACAAATACTGGGAGCCGCCTGTGCCTTGGACGACTGCTGGTGAGCCAGTTAGAGACAGAGCAGTAAATACAGAGAAACACAGACATCATAGCAGCAAGCCCGTCAAAAAAGGGCAGAAGTGAAGAATTACCCAGCTCTACACTCTGGCTTTCACCTCTTGACTGGGGAGTGTTCCCCAATGCTGTGGGTAGAAGAAGAGCTGGAGAGGCCAGAGGTATAATGATGTTGATAAACACCGGCTGGCTCCTGTGCCTTGGAGAACTGACCAAGTTTGACACCTAGGAGTTGTCCACAGTCATGGGCCTGAAGGTGTTGGTCCTGTGGTCTATGCTGTTATGCACAGAGTCGTAAATACAAAATGAGACATCATGGCATCAATATTGTGCTGTTTGCATTGGTGTCACCTATTGAAGTCATGCCATATTACATTTGTTCACATGTGCAATAAAATCAAACTCTGAATGAAGCAGATAAGGGCTCTCTGCTTTTTTGTTTTGTACATCTGCTGAGATCATAGATGTCATGGTTGTCAGTCAGGGTCACTGACCAGTCAGATGGTTCGAAAGAGTTTGAGAGGTGGGAGGTAATGTGGGCGAACATTGGCTGATGCCTTGCAGGACTGCTTATAAATGATGGAATGCCCTGGGTGTCGCTGACATTCACATGGGCAAAGTTGTTTGCCCTCTGGTCCAAACTGTCCATATTTTGAGAAGGTTAAAAGGTCATAGCTCAAAAGAAGAGGTTAAAATGTCCACAACATTGCAAAGATGTTATTCTGAATGACATTTACTTATTTAAATCTACTAATACAGAATAAGCACAGTTCATTGGCAATTTGTTAATGCTGATGCTGCAAACACTGTAAGAAGCTGACTGAGTGATCAGTGTTGGAAAAGCAAGAGGAAGTTGCCTCAGGACTCACAGTGTGCTCTGGCTCTGAGGTGTCTGGGACGGAACAGGAAAGGGTGGCTGAGGGACTGGAGGGGAGTGATCCGCTTGGAACTGTCTAGACTCAGTATTGCTTTTAAAAGATAAACAAACATCTGCTGGTCCACCTTCTCTAACAGATCCTCTCTCACACCTAGACAGGACGTGAGTAAGGAGCACATACTTGATGACATCCGGAATCTTAGAAGAAGCATCATCAGATCGTTTCAACTCAATCTTAACTTCCATTAGTAACGCTCTTTTTGCTAAATCATTTGACCTCTGAGAAGAAAATCTAATCACCTCCAACTTGTCATCCAAGGAACTGAAAATATACTTTCGTGCCTCCTTTGATTCCACCACAGTCTGACACTCAATTTGAGCTGGTGTCTACAGACACATGAATCAAGTGTTAGATTACAGAGGCTAGTTACATATGTCAAACCAAAAGAAAATACAGAATATCACAGCAAGAGAATCACACACCTTGAGACTCCAGCGGGGCTGGGTGGGTTCAGTCCACCTGTTAAAATAGTAGTCACTCTTTGGGGCCCATGTTCAGCAAGTCCTCAGGTGGAGGTCCCTGGGTCTCTGTGAGTCTAGTGAATCTGTAGCTGCAGATCAGTAGATAACACAGTTGGCACATTTGAATAAAAGGCTACAAAAAGAAAACAGTCCTGAAGCCAACCACCAGTGTGAAGACAACAAATAACACATCCTTTGAAACACTCTGTGATCTATTCACAGTACTGACCTGGTCATATTCAGACTGTCCAGGATACAGAGGTCAACCAAGAAAAGTGCTGAAGCCACCTGACCTCGTGACCACATGTCAATGGCCTCACAAAAGGGGAGGCTGAGTATGATCTCTGGAGAATTGCAACTACAAAAGAACTATATTTACTGGGATGATCATCATACAGGGCAGGTGACCACCACTGATCTAACAAGAATTCAGCATTATGTGTCTTGCTTCATTGCCTTGTCTTACTCTGAATCTTTGCTTTCTCATCTGAGCACATTGCTAATAATGATTAGAATCAGATAAGACTTTGAATGAGACTTCCATTCTGGCCAGTAGGACTTACCAGTAATATCATGTTGGCAGGTAGCTGCAGCACACGGCCTCCGTGTGGCTGAGCTGAAATCAATTATTTTCATGTGGTATGGCTGGTTGATGGGGGTTGATGGGTGTCGTCGGACTTCAGGTCTGTGTGGATGATGCCCAGACTTCAAAGCTTTTTAAGAGCTGTGGCCACCAGTTGTACTATGGGCCTTATGTATGCCAGCTTAAATGGGCCCCAGTCTCTCTCAGCCATGAAATTGTACAAACTCTGCCTAAATATCTCAAACACCAGGCAGAGCTGTGAGTCATGCTGAAAGCTCTCGTACCAATGGACACAGTGAAATTTGTCTGTGTCCTCCGTGGCTAGCATTTTGAGGTTTCTGATCTGTTGGGAAGAGAACAGAACAAAAGACTGTCAATCAGATAAATAAAAGTGAGGGAACAAATTATAAGGATAGCCTGCATGATAAACATAAATGTATTACAAATATCTCTTACAAATATCACTTTCTGACAGAAATTTTGGACTTCCTCCTTATTCAGTAACCGCCTAGAAAAGAGCATTTTAAGAATCATCAGTTATGAATCATCATCGTAAATGTGCTTTCGCTAAGGAACTCCAACACTTCATACGCACAGGATGCAGAGGTGAGCATTTCGTGCTGGACCAGCTCGTTGGTCCCACTGGTAAGTGTAGTGCAGTTGGAGTGAGCATTAACTCACCCGGTGCTATAGGCCCTCCTTGTGCCTGTAACTAATAAGTTAGCCTACTCAGTAAACGAAACAAACCATTATTTGAACCATTATTTACTTGGTCCTTGAATCACACAGTAGCAATGATGAAATGACTGATAAATTAAAGGGTACTTGAAATGTGGACTCTAGTATCAATAGGCTACAGGTATTGGCCCAAATATAAGACGATCCTGAATATAAGACGACCCCCTTATATAGTTAATTATTGTATTTGAAAATGCTGGCGAAGGCTTAAATAAATAAATAAATAAATACAATTTTTGAACATAATTACTCTAAATTAAAGCATGACATAAAATTAATTAATGTGGGTAAATTTGTCAACATTGAAATTGAATGAATAGTAGGCTACCATACGAATGATAATTTTTAATGAAAGTGCAAACAATACACTCTTGCCTATCTGCAAGGAAGAAAACCGTATGCATTACCCATAGAGGTATGCGTAGAAGCTACAGCCTGGTGTGTCAAAGAGAGGAGCTGACCCCAACTGCGAGACACTCAAACATAACGATGATTCGGTCTCTCGTTTCCACTGCACAGAAACTGATTTTCAACCTTCCTTTGCAACAGCAACAGGTGTTGGCATGTCAAAAAACACTGACGTTATCTTAGCATTGCCTATCTGTATGAGTGAGTTTTCCTTAGTTTGATCATAGACTAGGGCTGAAAAGACAGCGTCTTCTCTAAAGTCTGTGTAGGCGATGACAGTTACCACCTATACCTATAACCTATAACACCTATAATCCACAATAAGAGCTGCACTGACGTGTTCTGAACTACTGGACAGCAGATCTGAGCTGCAATTTCATCCCACTGAACGCTTTAGTTTAATACATAACTCAGTTTGGGAGGGGGTGGACGTCGACCTCGGTCAGCTCTGGGACCTCCACCGCTACTGTGGTGCTGCCTCCTCTGAGGTGCTGGCTCCAAATAGCTGGAGAGGCAAGACGTCAGCTCCAGAAATACAGGAAGATGCCTGTGCCTCGAAGGACTGCAAGTGATCCAGTTAGAGACAGCAGTAAATGCAGAGAAAAAAACGTCATAGCAGCAAGCTAGTTACCAAATGAGGTTTTCACTGGTATGCTACATCTGATATCAAAGCTGCTCTGTGTGTTTCTCATGGAACACTCATAATAATTCTCATTTTTTTTTTAGTTACGTGATAAAAACATGACACTATAGGAAAGCTGGTCCAACGCCCACTAATTAGCCAATCTGTCTGGCTGAAGAACTGTGTCAATTAAAGTAATTTTAAAAAGAATTGACTCAGGTTTATTTTTCACTTTTTAACTTTCCTGCGGTGCTTGGGGACTTTTGGGAATGAAAATAGGGCTCTAGCTCCATCAAGTGGCCATCTAAAGAAATGTCCTGGATGAAGGACTGATGACTACAAAGAAGCTTTGTAATACAGCAAAAAATGCCTCTACAAACTACAGTCCTCTAATATCAAACATGCAGACATCTCTGTGCGGCACTGGCTATTTCTATTTGTGTGACTGACAATAAACTTACCTTGAATCTTCTAGATTTTTAGTGTAGTCGTGGTTTATTATGACAAGTGCATCAGCAGTCTCAGAATTTCTACTTAATAAATGTGACATAATTGCAAAGGCTGAAGCTTCTTGGTGGCCTTGACTTAGTGGCTTCTTAACTCCAGTAAGGTTTCTGCGTTTGTCACCTTCTTAGTTTATCTTGCCATGAAGTTTATAATTCAACTTACACACTCAGTACAAACAGTTGTATTATGCTGAAAGGAATATCATGATTTTGGGTCTATGAAATAACACACTGATGAAGGCCATTAGGCTGAAACGTTTGTGGTCACACCTGCTGCTAAAAAATAAAACTGTTAAAAGAAAAGTACAAATGCGATCCATCTTCTCCAAGTCTGAAGCCTGGACAATTTGATACACACCACCAATGGGAGAGAGCTGTGTTCGAGAAAATAAGACCCTATGAAATAGCATGGCTCATTTAATAAAATACAGTCATTATAAGTTGTATGACAGCACACTTGATCATTTGACATGTTGCAAAACATTTTTATCCGCAACATATGTTTATTTAACAAATAATACGTCAAACTAGAGTTTCTGAGAAAGAAACTACTTCAGTATTCACTACACAATGTTACTGTGGTAAGGCAAATATGATGAAGTTTAATGTACAGTGTTTCATTAAAGGCTATTTTGCTTTTATCTGCTTTTATCAAATAAATGTTTTATTGTGGAAAACATTATGGAATAGAATTCTTACAGTGACTTGGAAAAAAACAAACAGAAAACCCCACAATAACAATAAATACATTTGTGATAAATCTATGCAAATAATAGACATCAAAACATTGGCCACTCAATGTAGGAATGTGTGAGCGAAGTCATGACATGTCTAACTGCCATGGAGCGGTCTCTGGCATCACCTTAACACTGCAGTAGTCACAAGAATATGCTTAGCAATGTGGTCATATGGTCAAGTGAAACCAGTGAATGTCACAAATAAATATGAAATGCATAATGCAATACAGAAATATTGTGCCTGCACTATAGTGTCTTTACAGACTATATGCAAAATCACAGAAGATACTGCATTGTAACAATGTTGCGATACAGAAGACACTCCTGTCTGTGAAGACCTTTTGCCTCCAGAAAGATCTTCAGTCTTTCTTTTTTCCTCGTCTGAAAAGTCTTCTCACCATAGCAGTGTATTTGCACACACAAATCATTATTCCAGGAAGAAGCAAGAGAAATGTGACTGCAAAAAAGGAAACCAAGCTATAGGCTGAATCAAATATCTCTAGAAACAGTAAACAGCTAGGCACTAACCCACTGTTTAATCATTTGCAAGACAATCTGAATATAGCAACAAAATAATTGAATGAAAGACATGTGAATGAAAATGATTGTCCTCCTCACTACTAAAACACCAACAACACTCACCAATCAGATGAGTCAGCAGGAGATTATGGACCTGCTGGCCAACCCAGGCCATCCCCAACAGAGTGCTTAATACCAGTAGGAAGTACTGAATTGGAAAAATAGTTCACATTATAGTACACACATTTCACAGCCCAACATAACAGAAACAGGAAATAGACAAGCTTATAGATAATTGAGGTCAGTACTCAGTAATCAAACATGGTATAAAACCTTAAACTACGCTAGTAATGTATCAATATTTTACATTCAACTCACCGTCTTGGGTCTCCTATCCTTGAAGTTAAAGAAGCCTTTCCAAAAGTCAGTGAATCGATGGTATGCCTTCACCAGGTTTATACATATCTCATGGAAACGCTGTTGTTCATAAACCTGGCTAAAGGGAGAGAATTTGTGACCACACCAGATTATGGGCATATACAGATAACTGAAGTTAAGTATGTAAGGGCGTATGTTGCATTCCCTTCTAAATTTGTATGGGGCAACGGTGGTACAGGTGTTAGAGAGTTGGAGATTCAAGCCCATCCTGACCCTGTCCAAAGTGTTCTTGAGCAAGACACTGTACTCCAAACTGTCCCCACTTCTAGGAAGAAGTACAAGCTTCTACCTCTGCCATCGGTGCAGGGGTGCCACCAGGGTGGGAAAAGTTAGGATGATTCTGAGGGCCTGACACTGACAGGGGGCCCCAGAGAACATTTTAATATCATAATCAATGTTAGCAGGGTCCACAGTTATTTTGTTATGGGGCCCAAAATTTCTAGCAGTACCCCTGCATCGGTGTATGAGTGTGTGTGTGTGTGTCTGTGTGTGTTAATGGGTGAATGTGAGACACTGTACAGTTGTGAGGCATGAACACTGTACCTTGGGTCCTCAAATGAGTACAAAAAATGCTTTATAGTCTATATACCATTCATCACTGTGCAGTTTAAGAAATTGACACCAAATATGGAAACATAACACAGGCTATGTCCTATGTTATATGTGTGCATACTAGATACCATACCAGTTACCATAACTAGAGTGCCATTGTGAGAAATTGTTGATTACGTTTAAGGCTTTCGTTCACAGTGTTTCATTTCCCTACAAAAAGTACTCAATTAAAGGATAACAGAAATGGTTAACATACCACTGACTTGATCCAAAGATCTTAGAGGCAATGATGGGCACCAAATAATCAGCCAGGCTTAGTATTACTATACTACTGGAAACTCCAGTCAGAACTGATGGGTCCAGGTAATACAGTGACCTTTGAGGTTAGGACAACACACAGCAGGAAACAAGCAATATATTGTGGTTAATTTGTCAACATGGACTACATGTTTTCAGCAGTCACCACGTGATTATGCAAGTAGGTAAGCGATTGACATAGGCTACACTTACGAAAAGAATGCGGTGGTGAACCCAATCAGTGCAAGTGGGAACCACGGCTTTTGCCACCGCAGCACCTGATCGACAGCCAGTATAACCTCTCTCCATCCTTGCAGATGTTCTTTTAGTTGGGCCGTTTCCTTTGCCTTATAAGCACAACAAATTCTCAGGGATTTTTTGTTAAGCATGTCGAATTAATGACACATCATGAGCTCATTACACATGCTTTTCGCCATGAAAAACAGAGTAACATTAAGCTACTTAATACGTTCCGTAGCCTGTCGACAAATTCTAACATGGCAACGGACTGTTTAGGTAATATGACTTTGACGATTTTTTTGTTAATAAGAGGCTGTATAGCCGTGTATAACATGGTCATGGAATCCAGTCTTATAGTCTATTTCACCGAAAGGAGAAAGTCCTCAACAGCATTACAATTAAGGCCGACGCTAAGACGCGATTTTAAGAGGCTATTCCAGCATACCCACTATCAAAAACTATCACAGTCGTGTACTTTTTTCTTTATAAAAAAAGCTTTGTCATGAGTGATATCATAACCTACCTGCAGTGGTGTCCTGTTGTCGCTTGCTTCTGCCATTGTTGGAGACGGCACGCCTTCATCGCAAATGCGCATGCAATATCTTCCTACGTGTTTTCTTCCAGCTGCCCAGGAAATGGTAACATGAGCGCTGCTTCGCCTCTGATACTATGGCAAGTCGTTTTAACATACAATTGGTCAATCTGGATATCAAAGATTTTAAACAAATTGTGAATACATACAAAAGCTATACACTTGAATGGAAAGGAAGAACATTAATTAACATTCAGTTCAATTTAATGATGTCTTACGAAAGTAAGGCTCTATTTCTGCTAAAAATGAACAAGAAATTGAAGATTTCAGTGATAAGCTACTGTGTGTAATGTGATAAAAAACTGACTGACACAAGTTAAAGTGGTGTTTGGGTGAGAGATGAATCTCTGTGTGGGGTAGAATAAGTGAATAAATCCCAGAACGGCACCATCAAGCACAGAAGAATGTCATCTAGGCCAGGGGAGATTTGGTGCTGGACACTGTACTAAAGGCTACCTATGCTCCCTTGAATTCAATATTCTCAAAATGTCACTAAAATGTAAGGAACAAATAACTATGCAAAAAAAAAATATATACATATATATATATTTTCTAAAACCAGAAAGTCTGAAGAATGCATAAATTAAATGTTAAAACAGTTTGTCAAAAGACTACTCTGTACTTGCATATCACCTGTTTATAATCACTCACTAACTATTGAATATGTTACAGTATTATGGAAACAAACTGAGAGAATTCATTTTGGTTTCTAAGAAAATTCAGAGTATTAAAGAGCACAATGTATGCAATCTGCCTAATGTGACATGCTTTGTGGAATTCAAGTCTTGTTGAATTCATGTGTCTGCTCCCTGTAAGTCTATGTATTTGATGTCCAAGAAACCCTAAAATCTAATTTACACATTTGTGAACATCTGTCTGGACTCTTTAACTAAAGTGGGCCAGTGAAGTCAGCACACTGCTCTGTACAGTGCCTGCATTCCTTTCTTGTGAGCCACAGCCATAACTGGCATATCAGGAATAGCAGCCTCTTGTGGATTTAGAGGCACTTCAAGACCAAGAACAAGTCCACTGCAGCTCGTGTTGATTACAAAAAGTACACTCAAAACCATCAAATGAAATTCAGATGTGAAAATGCGTTTACAAGCTGTCACTTTATTAGTTGTCAACATATATGATAAATATTGCAAGAATATATTGTTAAATATTACATAATATATTTAATATAATATCTAAAATACTAGACACATAAAACATTTAGGTAAATACCAGTTTAGTACAAAGAGCCCTCAGTACTTTGAGCTTGTCATTTGTAATGCCCCAAACAAAAACAAAAAATAATAACTTTTTTAAAACCATTCAATATTTTTATAATTCTGTTTCACTTTCTCACCTCAACTTAAAGTGAAAAGTTGGGTTTTCTTTTGTCTTCAAGTGGAAAACAGTTAGAAACACCTCTACCTAGCATGCACACTGCGAAAGTAAGAACAAATTGCACATGTATGTATTCAACAGTTTTGTCTAACAGCTGAACAATATCCCGGCATGCAGTGCCATGTTGTCACATCAGACTAAAGTAATGGCAGTAATGCACATGTAACTATGGTAACGATTTGTTAGTATTGTAGATCAATTAACTGCCAACCCCACTGAGATGATAAACAGCTGAGATGTGCTGAAGGATTACTGTGGTACTTAGGCAGTGCCCTTTTCAACTAGTACCTACGATCTAATTCTGCCTTCATATTTCCAAAACATTGCCACTGGACTCAACTACCCAAGAACTGAGTGTATGAGATACCCAAATAAACATACTAGGATGGCTCTCTCTTAGACAAGACATGAGGTGTGCCTTTAAGGAGCACGGTCACTGGTTTGAAGCATTTTGCTGACGTGGTAACAAGCTACAGGGACTCAGCACTCGTGCATCACTCTAGAAGTTCTGGCAAAAGCCCAGACCCTTCCCTATATGGAGAGTACTGTGGTGCCCAGGACGGCGTGCACAGGAGCACAGAAACCCAGCAGCAAGGAGCCTCTGGTGAGGGCATGGGATTGGAGCACAACGGAATGATGAGGAGGAGGGTCGAGAGAGCGCCAGCTTTCTACCACATCTAAAGAGTGTTAAAGGGATGCCCACGGGAAATGCTACTACCACACAGCTTGTGTGTCTCTTAACCGCCGCTGCCCACAATGCTGGTGGCAGGCCCGTCACGCCTGGGGTCCAGGCCCAGCTTGTGCAAGTCCAGACCCATGCTGGCAAGCACCTGGAGGAGGGTGAGCTCCTGCTGTGTGGCCTGGTCAACGAGAGCAGGGCAGGTGGGGTTGCACTGGGGCCAGTGGCAGTTATCCATCAGGTGGAAGGGGCAACCCTTGGCTGGAGTCTTGCTGTTTTTGTTGGCCTCCTGCAGACTTTTGTCCCAGCACTGGAGCGCACGCGAGAGAGAGGTGCCCTTCACCTGAAAATCCATCCAGTTACTGAGGAAAGAAGAAATGAAGCCATGGACAAAAGTATGAGACCAAAAACGTGAAAAAAGTAATGTCTTCCTAAGAATTTTCTTAAATTTGTTCTTAAGGTTCCATTAAAAAAAAATAATAAAAAAAAATCTTGTGACAACTGCAGAATTGATGAAAATGCAGCAACCAGTTATTTTGCACAGTCATGTCACTGCTCTATGGTTCAGTTGGACATTATTCTATTAGGCCATATCAGAATCATTTTCAACAGGGCTTTTCCATACAGGAGTATATGAGCTAAAAGTCGTTAAATCAAGAATGATGTATATAAAGCCATCCCAAATTGATTTTGTTTTTATTTGGTTGCTGATGTCATCCCATAACCCTACAAGTCCTGACTGCTCGACTTCAGTTACAAAACACGGCAAACAAACCTCTCAGATGCACTCGTGACACCCCAAAAAGCCTTATGCCTGACCTCACCCTGGTGGTTCTACATGCTCTCCAGAGCACGCCTCGGGCCATGGGAAAAGCCCGACCCCAGAGCCTCTCTGCGTCATTTGCCGGGCACAGCAAAGGGAACGGGACGGGCAGGAGGGGCAGTGACTGATGGCTTTGTGAAAGTGTGAAGTGGCATCTGGTGACATCCAGAATGTGCAGTGATGGACGACTAGACTAAAGGAGCAGCATGAGCTCATCCCGGAGGATGGCACTATGGGGGCACTGGGCTCGCCTAACTGGAGTTGTGGGGAGGGAGCATGCACAGAACACACACTAATCAGCTCTCTCTTAGGGTTCTGAGTGTGTGTCTGTGCGTGTAAGAGTGTGGGAGAGACTAGTTCAGCCGTCCTTACCTTCTGGTGATCAGCGTGTGGGACAGGCAAGATGGTGCAAACGCAGCACTAAAGTAAGCACAGAAACATGGACTTACACACTGACTAAATGCTCACTGTATATTGCCAACAAGAAAACATTAAAAATGTTTCAGGAAGAATCTGTTTTAATGGTCAAGGCCACTAACGTGACGTCTTTCAGCGAGTTCTTCAGCTCCCTGCCCAGATTCTGCATGTAGGTCCACTGTTGGTCAGAAAGGGTCTGACCCCCCACATAGATGTTTTCCACTCTCAACTGCTCCTCGTCAAACAGCCACTGCACCACAAACAACGGAGCTGCAGAGCCCAAGTCCTTATGTTATTTCACTTAAGATCATAAGCTTCTCAAGATAAATATCAATTGTCCCCACATATAGTGATACTGATATCGATATCAACACTGAGAAACTGAGAAAGAAAAGTTGTTCAAATAATGTGTCTTGTTACAATTTGACTTGTAAACAATGAGATAACAATAGCTAATATAAGACCTTAAACAGACTTCTACTTCACTCTTTCGTCATCTCCTCAGCATGCTGCTGCTGCCATAATAGCAAAGGTCATTTTAAGAAAGCTGCTCCTATTGTGGTGAGTGAATGTGATTTATAGGAACTCACAGGTCAGGGAGGAGTAGACTTTGTGTCCAAAAAAACACTGCCATTCCTCGCCTCGTTTGTACTGCTGACGACACTTCTCTGGGATATTTCCATTCCACAACCTAAAGAAGGAGGAAAAACAACCTTTTAGACTGATTTAGAAACAAAGCACGTTTATCTCCAGGTCATGGTGATCCTTGTGCTTTTTACCGGAGTCCCTTCTTGATGGCGTCCACGGGAGAGCAGGAGACCCCATCAGAGCACTCCAGGACCTTCTGCTGCTTCCCCTCCAGAAACCAGCCAGAGTCGACCAGACCTCGCACCTGGGCATCAGCCCCAAGCTGTTCCAGCTGACTTGATACCTTCTCAATGTTCAGCAGCACACCTGTACCCCCCGCGCTACACAGCACAGTTGCACACAGGTGACATTAGTCCAGCAGCTTTACATTGGCAGTTTGTTTACCAACATGAGTTGATGTGAACTAATTTATTACTGCTAACCTTTGTTAGTAGTGTTGGGTTGAACAACAGTTATATAATATCAGACAGCAAATTTTAAATACTGACATACTGATCTGGAGAGCTTAACCACTGAGTGTTTATGACATTAACCTAGAAGCACTTCCACCCCCATCGTATTGGTCCACTCCGATAGACATTTTGTGAGTGTCTATATCAATGCGTCTTCCAGTAAATATGGAAGACAACAGGATGTGCTGAGAATAGCCTGTGCCAGTGTTATGAGTGGAACTTCAAACAAGGACAATAGTGAGGGCTAAGGTTTCAGCCAGCGCTGATTTAGTGGCTGAGAGGTTCCTGCTCACCGCAGCTTATTATATATGCTAAATGTGTTTTGACATGCCAGTTCTTCTTTCTAATAGTATCTGTTATCTATCTATATAGAGCTGTCGGTGCCAGTTAAGTGAGGGGGCAAGAGTTTACCTTGTGCCAGCGAGCATAACAACTTTGGCTTGTTTTATTCCTTTGCTGGTCAGGTCTTTGATCACCTCTCGTATGACAAGAGAGCCCATGAAAGTGTAATCCACTGAGGAGAAAACACACACACAGGCACCTCTGTAAACATCCAGGTCATACCCTTGTGTAAAAGAAAAATCCTTTAATATGTTACCAGTACATTTCAAGAATCCCAAAAGCAATGAAAGTATATTTAAGGAGAGCCACAGGAGAGCCGCAGCAGGATGGAAGGCACAGTAAAAGCAAATAAATATAATGCTGTATAAAATAAAACTGTAAAAATATTATATTTGTTATATTATGCTATTACAACTGCATTATAATAATCTGTCGTATATCTGAACATACTACTATTATTGTTTTTGTTTTCACTATCCGTAATTTCTTTCTGATTGGCTGGTATTCAAACACGTCCAAACATGATCACGTAAACAAACAAAAGTAGCCTTGGTGTTAGAGACTTTAGTTCTGCTAAAATGGACAAATTTTTGAAAAGACTGACGTGCAACCTAATAACACACCTGGCGAAACATTTAATGCTATTGCGAAAACTCAGAAGAACTCAGAGGAACTGGCCAAGGAAGTTGTGCAAGTATGAGGCAGCATGTATAAAGTATGGATTTACAGTCACACTTAATAATGGATACGAGTACCCCAAATGTGTTCTCTGCTTTGAAAACCTCTCAAACAAGTCCTTAAAACATGATGTTTTGCTGTGTTCAGTGACACACTTTCCATAAAGGGGGCCTTAGCTGGAATCTACTGGTATAAAAGGGTCTTGTTATGGAAAAGTTTGGGAACCCCTGTTTTAATACACTACTCTGAAATACATTTCAATGGCTTTAAGAGAAAACATAATAAAAGTATGTTTCCACTTTAATATATTCTGGAAAATTACACTTTAAAAGCATTATACTGCAAGCATAACAATAATACTCTTCGTTGGCCATAGGAAAAACATAATTTCAATAAAATGTTTTCAAGTTTAAGTTTTTAGCATTATGCACTTTTAGTGTATTTTAGCACATTTGTATGTGTTAGGTAGGAAGGTAGAAAGGAGTGAAGGTAGAAAGCAGTGAAGGTACAGTTGCTGAGGAGCTAGGCTAGGCTAGCATGCAGTAATTGTGGAAGAAGTAGAGTCGGTTCAATTTCTGGTTGTTGTTGTTGTGGCATTCAGCAATGTGGCTAATCCTGAGTTTCTCTAGGGACATTGTCACTGCAAGTGGTGCATGTAAGTTGTGCTGGTTAATCAGAGAACTAAAGGCATAGATATAAATTATGCTAAAAATATGTAATAGTTTAGAAGCACACTCAAAGTGCGCTATAAATTAACTTATTACGCATACTTACATACAAAAACATTTTAGTACTTTTTAGTGGATTTCAAATGTAATAACAATACACTTACGTGAACCTACAACACATTTTCGGGACATCAGCCCATTTAAGTATGTAAGTGTACTGAAAGGGTACTATATTTACATTTATTCAACATTTTCCAAGTACATACTAAGTTAATTTGTAACGTTGCTACAGTGTTCCTAAACATATTTGGTTAGCATTGTGTTTTGAAAATATTGCATGGCATTTCAAATGATCTTAAAATACACTGTGATTGTATTAAGGTGTTCCAAAATAGTATACTCAGCACATAGTAAAGTGCACTTAAAATATGTAGCCATAAACACACAGAGCACCATGGACTTTTGTAAAGTGCACTTTAGTACACTTCTTTTCCACAAGGGATGTCAGCTGGGTGAACAGCAATATGCAGTAACACATTTTTCATGTACATGGTTACATACTGTACATATATTGTCAGGTATTTGACATGAACTTGACATTTTCTCTCTTTAAATGTTTACACTTGCCTGTGTCTTTTCCTTTCTCTTTGGGCTTTGTTGTCTTGGAGCCACTCCACACATCACTGGTGCAGTAAGGGATAAACCTAAATGTTGCACACACACACACAAAATATACGTATATATTTACACACTAGTGTCACAGTGGTACATCCCAGTCTGGTTTAGTGTTGTTTACTACAGTATGTGACAAGAGCAGTATACTCACACAATGTTGGCATTGTACCAGTGAGGGTTTTCTTCAGTTTGTGGGGAGAGAATTCCACTTCCTGTTAATGATAGAATACATCCGCTCTATACTGGGCATTCAGTGGCATCTGTCAAGTGAGTTAGTTTGGTTGTTGTCTGCACATGATTTACCTTTGCGTGTCTGTGGCCAGTCACTTGAGCTCATCAGTCGAGGGGTATTTTTATACCTGGAATCACAGGTCTCTTTGTTGTAACAGCACCAACCGCCTAAAAATAATGTACTAATATTAGACTCTTGTTCTCACCTGCCGAGGGGAGCACAGAGGCTCTTGGTGAATGAGCAGTGCTAAGCTGGGGAATCCACTTGTTGCTCCACCTGCTGCATTCACCTGGCTAACCTCTCAAGTTTGACCTGGCCTGCTCATGGCCTAACTAGGTGTCTTTATGTAGAAACACACACACACACACACACACAGCTGCACTACTGTCCTATTTCTGTTGGACAACCTATAGGCTCAATTGTTTTGTAAGCACACAGAGCAGGATGCCTGAATCCTGGCATGAGACATCATGAGAGATCATCTACTGCAATAAAGCAGACACTGAAGTCTTGGGTAATGACTCACAGTGCTAAAGTAACTAGTAGATGCATTATAATGTCCTATAACTATGAACAACACATTTTAATGGCCAGGATCAAGAAGTACTTCATAGAGGTGACTAGAACGTGTTATTTGTAAAAAGACATCTTATTTCATTCTGTCCTTAGTTTAAGAAAAGTTATATATTGTTTCTTCATATACTGAGAGCAGGATATGGAAATATCAGTTCTCCCCTGTTATCACTGTGGTAATTGTGTAGTTATTTAAATTGAGTGACCACATGATTTTCTTGTGACTAGGTCGAGGAGCACCACTATATATATATATATGCATGTGTATATATATATGTATGTGAAGAGGCTGAATGCAAATGATGTCATTTGAGGTGACACTCCCAAAAGAGTAAGAAAGAATATAAATTCGAAGAAGATGAGCACCAGTCAAAATAACACTGAGTACAGCATTTAAGCATGCTGACTTCCACAGATAAAATTAACTGGTCAAGTTTTAAATACTCACCCTCCAAAAATATCAGCCATCTCTTGCTTCCTTTGAACTCCTTTAGGTAAAACCTGTGGACGACAAATAAATATAGACTGAGTTATGGATGGATAACATAGCATGGACACGTCCATATGTGGGCATTTACAAATGTGTCACAGACATCCATTACCATGACATGACTTCATATTTGTCACATATGACATAGGAGGAATATATAACATGAAACGTTAACCACAATAATGAAAGAATTACAGAGAAATAACAATGCATCATTTTAGAAATATAAATGAATTTTGTGTTTTTCTCTAGCTTAAATAATGGTTTCATATGGGTTAAATAATCGCTTAATCATCTCTAAAAAAAAGCAAAAATTTGGATGCCTTACTCATGTACCACAGATAGCTATTGTTGTGAGTCACTTTGGAAAAAAGCATCAGTTACAAGTAAACATACATCGTATGATCCTGATCACTTGAGTCTTTAATGCAAAGAGCAAACAATTATATTAATAAAAAAAGACTATAAATAAATGTTAGTAAGCACAGCACAAAATAAACCTTTAATATTTGAACTACATTAAATATTTCAGAATATTGACAAATAAATCATATATAATAATAAGTAATGCCAAACACAAGAAGCAAACATTATTAAAGAGGCAGAATGAAAAAGCAATTCTCAGCAGTTGGCAGATCTGCTCTGTGCACCTCACCCTGCTGCTGTGCCATCGTTGCAGGTGATCTGTGTGTTCTTGAGAAAGTGCAGCTTCATCTCATCGGCAGACTTGCTGTTGGAGGCAGACTGCTGTGAGCTCCCGCGGCCCCCGTCAGCAGGCCCGCCCGGAGCATCATCCTCATGAGCTCCGTCTCCTGTCTGACTTCCAGCTTTTTTGGATGACTTTCCAGTTGGCTTGGAGTTGCTTTTGTTCTGGCAAGAGATCCCTCCCAGCACAAAGAGAAGAATGACATGATACAGTATCTTCATAGCAGATTCAGCTGGACTTCCCTGAAGAGCACAGAAACATCCTTTCTTCACACCGTTTTTGCAAACAACAATCGCTGGGACAAAAAGTGTATAACTGGTATTATGTTTTACTAAAGGTGACACAACTCCATCAGTAAACCAATCTCTAGTATAGGACTCATAAAATCTAATATGATACATAAGTTCAAACTAACCTATCAGTATCTTTTCAGGTAATGAAATTACAATAAGACTCAATCAAAACAAAAGCATAGGTGTTGATAAACCGTTTTTCAGCACTGTGATTCACTTGAAGCAATGACCTCCTCTCGTCTAAGAAAGAACACGCAGCACACAAACCTGTCTGGTACAGATCTGAGTGATGCAGCCTTAGGCAGGTACGACGAGCCACCCTGGAGGCTGCTGTCTGTCTGTCTGTCCGCCTGTCTGTCTGTTTGCGGGAGAGGTGGGCTGCAAGGCGGGTGGTGAAGGACCTTTTGCTTCAGGCGGCAGTGCGGAGCGGATCTTTATAGTGGCACCGTATGGATGCCGTTTCCCAGCAACGCCTTTGAGCTAGAGCCAGGTCTGGGCTGAGACTGATGACACACCGGGGCTGGACGCTGGATGCCGGAGAAAAAAGATAACACACGTTTGTCTAGCCATATTTCAAAGGCTCCCCCTCCCCCACACCTGACCCAGGCCAGCAAGGAGCCCTCCTCCCTCTTCTAGGCCTGACTGACTGACTGCGCTTTGATTTAAACACCTCCATGGCTGGCATACCTACATAGCTTTTTAGCTGCATGCTATGTTACTTTGGGTCAGTGGAGTACACACCTCCACCCTAACAATAACGATCCCCTCAGCGCTATGCACTTGCTTATGGACTCCCAGTGTACACAAATGGATTAAATGTTGTGCTACGCTACATTTCAGCATAGTTAGCATCACTTAGTTCTATACTTGATATCAATCAATCACCAATAAAACCAATGGATAATGCACCCGCTGCTTCAAAGACAGTACAAATTGTGAGCAGCCACTGAATCTACAAATGAGTCATTAACATCTGCTACACTAGAATAAATACAAAAACATTATCTTCAATAGATTAGTAACAAATTAGCTTTCGTATATTTCAATAGATAAAGGTAGAGATAAAAGCAAGATCAAAAGCAATGTTTTAAAGAACACATGTAAAGGTTATAAAAAGTCAAAATACATGCACCGTTAAAAAGTGAGCACCTGAAAAATAATTAAGCAATAATTAATTACTAAGCAAACACTGTAAGAGCCAACAAATGAATTCCCAAACTAACCAAAAACATGCTTGCCAAGAAAATCCAGCATGCCAAGCAAATTCACACCAACTGAAATCTCCATGAGCTTATTACCTTCTGATGTGTGTGTGCGTGTGTCCCAGGTTGAGGTTGGGGGTCCGGGACAGGGGTTTGACAGAGATGAGGAAGAAGGTGGGGGTATTTGAAACTGATCTGGGATGGCTTCGGGGTGACGTGCTGATCAGTTGAAGAGATCACGAGCCTGGCCTCTAAAATTCTCATCAATGAAATGTACACCATCCCAGCGTGTCAATCAGGCCATTAATGAGTCCCTGAGTAGACTGGAGGAGTGGTGACACAGTGGCAGGCGGTAGCAAGCAAAGGATTCTGGGAGGAGCAGAGCTGCCATACCTGGACTAACCCCCCTCATCTCCACTGGAGCCCGCTGCTCTGACCAAGGGCGTCACACAGGCATTCTTACCGCTCAGATGCCATGGTTCACCCCACGTCCTTCAGTCACCTCCCCATCTACTCTCTGCCCTTCAAAGGAGGAACACATATCCACACACATACATATATATACACACATACACAATTTGCAGAAATATCTCACAAAATGGCTAAATTCACTTAATGAAGGCAAAGGTTATATTTATCTAGCAGAAGAACAACCATTCACAGATGTGGCAGGAGCCTGAAACATAAACACAAGATATTTTAGACTTATCTCCCGCAAAAAGTTATGTCTTGTTAAAATACTCTCGAAATAGAAGGGCTAAAAATATGTTTCTGTCAATATAAAAACACAGTATTTACAAGGCGACATTGTTTGCTGGATTTGATCTCCAGAGTTTAAGAGGCTCTTCATTCTTTCGCTCTCTGAAAGCATGCATACCCCTGCCTCTCTTCCCAGAAGTAAGAGCAACAATCTGTGAAGCAGACCTTGAGTATCTAAGAATCTAAAAATTTGCTGTAAATCTGTCACTTTTGTTTCTTCCTCTTTTTTCATGTAACTAGCCAGAACGTCTTGAGCAATGCGTTTCAATGCGTTTCAATGGCATTGCTGATATTTTTCTTTGATATGTGATGTAACTGATCAGAATTTGTGTGGAGGCTGGCAGCCTGTGCTGGGCTGTTGGATCAATAGCAAAAGTTGGCTAACGCCTTTTACTCCCTGTGGTGACCGGTATCAGTCTGAAAGTGAAGCACCCATGCAAAGAATCACACATGCATAATGTGTGAGATAAAAATACAGAGAAAATGGTAAGTTAACTGAAATATATCAATAGCTAAAAACACCAACAAGAAGAGCTATGTCTAACAACCTATAGTACAACATAAAGTAAACTAGATAGCTTCTTATTTTTGAGTCATGGGTTTCAAAAAATGAGATGTCAAGGTCAGGCCCCCAGTTTTGAATACCGTGGTCAGTCCACGGCTTTGACTGTGAGGTCTGATGTGTCATCGCCACCCCAAAGTTAAGGGCAGGCAGGAACATTCATTGGCTGACGAGCATCAAAGCACGCCGTGCCTCACAGCATTGTAATGCATCAGATTTTCAATGCACTGCAGGGTAAACAAAGGTCGTGACCCCCACGGCGGGTGACAACCTCAGAAACGAACGCCTGAGCCACAAACAGTCGATGTATGCAGGCCAGGCCGAGCTGCTTTTCACGGCCAGAGAGAAAACAACAGGTAAGGCCACACACGCGCTGCATGGCCTCAGTTCAGGACTACACCAGCACCGCAGACTTTCATGATCTGCTCTGAAGGACGGGGATCAACTGCGTGTAATTTGAAAATCTGCCATTGCATCACCTAAACTCTCAGCTGTCACTGGAGCTCAGAGACGTTTGTCATATGAAGACTTTATGACTAATGGTGCATGGAGACTGGCATGTTTATGACCTGCCTGAAGGCTGCGATCATGAGAGAGTGATAGTGTTCATACAACCAGGGACTGAGAGAGTTCAGCCCTCAATCAACAGAGCTGACAACCAGGCTTTGGGGGATTGGTGCAAAGTGTGAGATTCCCACAGAGGAGGACTAGCAGGTGGATTGGGCACTTCAAGCCACGGCTTAGCCAAAGCCAGCCACAGAGGTGGCCGACAACTGCAACCATACGCAAACCACGAGCCAGTGACGGTGATCGATAGCTGCCGAAACATCGGTGGAATGCATGATTTCCAGGAAAAGAATGGGGTGACATAGGCAGCAAGCTTTTTCCTTGATACTTCCAAAAAGAATGACTCATCTACCTGGATGAAACAGGCACCTGAGATGAAACAGGTGCTTTAGTGTTTTTATCTTCACAAGTGACTTCAAGAATTGGAGTTGAATGGTCATCCCAAATTAAAACAATAAAGCAAAGCCCAGGCTGGTTGTCTGTTTGCTTTCCTAAGCCATGAACTTGTCCAAAAGCCCTGTAAGGTGAGGAGGAGGAGAAGGAGGACTCAGAAATACCCTGCAGTGCTCCTCAGTTGCCCTAAGGGGGAAAGCGTGGCTGATTGACAGGAGCCTAATTGGGGCCTCAGTAAACGGTGCACTGAATAGCTCCCAGAGCCAGCGGCGGCTCATGACAGAGTAAAGCTGTAACGTGGCCTTATAGTCATGCTGCTGTGGCCAGCCTACCTGTCACGGCCCTTGATTGATGCCTGCAGGGTCACGCCACTCGTGGGGGCCCCAAGCATAAGCCCCTCCAGCTGATCGAAAACACAGCCATCCACACAAGAGCTGCCAACACAACTGCTGACTCTGCAGGTGTCCTGACCCATGAGGACATACAGACACACACACACACACAGGACACACTATGATCTACATATAGGACTGTGAGAGTCTGCAAACGTATGTACGTATTCCTATGATGATGTGGGTCAAGCAATATCTTTCCAATTTCCTTTTATACAATCATAGTTATCACGCAAACATTTTACAAATACATTAACATTTTTTATATTACAGAGTAAAACAAAATAACCGAACCTAAAGACTGGGTTTCTCCCCTTAAAAAGCACTCACCACACCCCAGAAACATTAAGCTGAAACACTGACTGGGAAAAGATCATAGCGTCAGGGAGGTGGAGGGGTAGCTGTGGACCTCCGCAGGCAATACCTCCAGCTCTGTCAAAAAAAAACATATATGAAAAATCATGACCCAACAACAATCAGGAAAAAGTGCAACAGATATTTGGAATTTGTGTTCAGCAGTACTATTGCAAGGCCCTCTACAGGAGAGACAGTGGAGATTGAGGATGCATACACATCATTAATTTAGATGACCACTGGTCCAAGAGCTTCATTTTGTTTGAGATGGAGATACTTGGTCCTTCTGATCCCATCTGTTCTAGTGCAAAGAAGCCACTCCCAGTCACTCCCCTGACATTCTTAAATGCTGTAAACGTGATGTTAGCTGAACTCTCAGGAAAGTGGTCAACTGTGACAGAGCTGATTGGCTAGCACATGAGAAGGGAGCCAGAACGGTAGCCTGTGTGAATCTGTTCCTCTTCCTGCTGACAGCACTCAGTAAACTCAAGCAGCTAGGATATTTGTTGATTTACGCCAGACTTTTCCTTTAATGCACCTGTTTAACTTAGCTTGACCCCAGACCCACTCTTCATCTCAATCTCAATCTCAATATTTGAGAAGCAGTCTGGGTTTACCAAAGCAAGGAAAATGGGTAAAACACCCGTGATACACAGATTGGGCTTTTCAACTTGGGTTACATACTTAGGCCTAGTCATAAAACAGAGCACAGATTGAATATACCAAAACAGAACTAGATGAAGCAATCTAACATAGCTCATTGTCCTCATAGCTGGAAGAGCTTTATTTTAATTTCAGACTCTATAAACTAGTCCTATAAAACTCAGACATGTCTCACAAATAGTAAGTAAATTTTTCAGAGATGTAGCTAACATTTTAACATTTAAGAGTCATTTACTACTTTTTCCCTTTGTACTAGACTGACCTTGACTATGTTTGCTAGTGAAAAATTGTTGGAAGTCAGTGTTCATGTGAGGATCGCAGTAAATCACAGATGCCTATAAAGGTGAGGTCAGTCATTCGCATCATGTGCTGCCGGGTGTCTCTCAGCTACCAGAGCCACGTGGGGATGGCCACAGCTTAAGTTCCAGCTATGTTACCAATGTTTGCAAACCCTACTGAACATATGCTTAACGGCCTTTATGGTAGAAAGAAGGACCTGGGAGAAACGTCTATAGAACAAACACTAACATTTTTGGTAGTATACCCGTTTTTAAATACACTGTGAGGATCATGATCCACAAAGCTAAATAAAAAGACTACTTGGCTTAATTCAGTGAAAAGCTTAAACTACTCAGAAAACAGACATACTGGAATTCTGGTGGACTTAGCTTTTGGTGGACTTTGTTAAATATATTTGCATATAAATCTTGAAATGATTCAGATAAATTTTAAAAGCATGTTTTACAACAGCAACAGCATCTCAGCAATTATCATCTACCAATTTCATATCACCTTCTGACAATATCTCCATAATAATCTGCAAATGTTCTCCACAGACTCACAAACAGTTCACTTGAAAAGCATGTTTGTCAGCTAAGGACAGGGCATGGCAAAAATTTATCTCAACTTGCCTTTCATATCCTGAAGGGAAGGACTGAAAGTTGTCACAACTGCTGCCAAAAAACAATTTGATCTGCATCCGAAAGGTTTTATGACTTGTGTAGATTTATATGGTCAGCACTCTTGAAATTTATAGCCATGGTTTTCACAAAACCTGGATGATCTCTTTTGCTAGTTCACTGGGTTTTTTTCAAATTCATGTTGCAAATTTCCCGGTCAATAAATAAGCAGATTCCTGCTAAAAGCAATTCAAGGCAAAAAAAGCCAAGTGTTCCTTTGCCAATAACAGGTCATCCTAGCAAAAAAAAAACATACAATATAAAAAAACAAATAACATGGAAACATTTACACACAAACAGAGCATGTAACACTTTAATTGTTTTGTCACACCATCAGCTTACACAAACAGGATTAGACCCGTCAATTACACAGCCGAGTTTTATGGTGTGCTGGTATTAACACCCACATAGCAACAGAGTCATCACTCATCTTTTCATCTTAATGGTCATTTTGTCACCCAACGCTGTGCCAAAAATGCATATGTTACCCCTGGTGCTTTTTATAAAGGCTTGCATCATGCTATGAAGCTGTCAACACTATTAATGTGGCAGAGGAATCTCAGCTGGTCAATTTATAGTCTCCCAGAGTCTCTCTGTTTCAACTGCCTAGTTTCAAGGATGCATATGAAAGACTGCATCCTATATCCTGTAAGTCATATGGTATGTCATTTCTTTTTTTCTATCCATGGGAAATATATGAAATATATGAAAAATAAGTCTTTCAGACTTCATAGGGAGTGTGTGGTCTGAATATATTTAAATATAATTATTTAAAATGGTCAGGAAAACTATTGTTGGGATCACCTAATGTCCCACAGCAACTGCATTGTATTTGCAACTATTTGAAACAGAAGACAGACTTGGAGTCCAGGGCAACTGCAAATGTTCACAAATGAAGAGCTTGTAATCTGGACTCTGTTTATCACATAAACACATCGACATTTGGCCAGAGACCCTTCCAGTGGCTTGCATTAGTACTACTAGTTCATTCAGTAAGCTGCTCTAAACGTTGAGGAGCTGGGAGAAAGAGTCTTTCTCAGTCATTTATAGACTGTTTCGCAGCAGCAGTGAAGGGGGGCAGCCTGATTTATGAGGACCTTGAGTCACTGTTTATTAATGGAGTGATGCCCACACAACATCTTCATTCAGTCATTTCACTGCACTTTAACATATATAACTTGATTTACATGTCACATCAACAAATTCACGTGTCAGCTCTCCCCATCCCAAGGGGTGTCAAGTTATAAGGGGTTATACAAGAGGCTTTAAATAATCTTTGAGGTGAGAGTGCTCTACTATGACTTTTTTTTTTCGAAAAGTATGCATAGTTAACGGGGCGGTCCTCAAAGGAGACCCTTCATTCATTTTAGCAGTTTTGTCCATCTAAGGGGTGAGAGGACTATTTCAAGCAACTGGACCACTTAAAACTCAAGCACAAACAGACACAAACACATGCATGCATAAACAGATGAGCACACACACACACCCCTGCGCGCGCACACACGCACACACGCACACACACTTACTGCTTGCTCACTTTTAGGGTTTGGTCTGACATGTAACCCCTGAAGTAAAAAAAAACACGGTGTGACTTCATCCTGAGAAAAATAGCAGACGCTTGTAAGCCAGTTGCCCAGCCTCCAGGGACGTGCAGAGCTTACAGCTCAATTCATCAGCTGCAGGGGGCGGGTCTGAATGTTTAAGCAACGGTGCCTTTCATTCCTGCATCCACACATCTCCCCAGGGATCCATTTCCCAACACACACCATCACGGCCAACTTACTGAAGTATCATCAGACTGACAATCTGTTTGTAAAGAAAGGTTTACGTTTCCAAGATGAACAGAATGAATGAATTCTAAGTATGGGATAATGTTCTGAGAGGCGATCATTATCCTGGAATAATTCCCAGTAAAGTGATGCAGGAGCAAGAAGCAGAGCGAAGGGCTCTTTAATCCCTCTGTCGGGAATTATTCCACTATAATGACGGCCTCACAGAATGTTATCCTGCTTATTACACAGCTACCTATTGAAGATATCAACAACATGACAACAAAGCACTGATTATTGTTGATCATGATTTTCATTTCATAGTAAATTTAATGATTAAAATAGATATTAACTTCCAAGAAAAAAAAGGAGTCAATTAGCCGACAAATCAGCTGATTGGTTATGATAATCAATTTCAATTTCCCTGACAGCGGTCTATTATACTTAGCAATGGTCCTTTATCAAGAAATATTAGGTATACACCAAACAAAATAGTCTTTCAGCGATAATCAAATTTTCCATTATCAAGACAAGTGATTAATGAAAAACTTTAGATTCACTGAAATGATGATGATTTAATAATGAAAAGACGTTAAAGGATTAGCATTTACCTGTGAAATGTGAAAGGTCCACAATGTGCTAGATGCGTTGCGAAATATATATCGCCGCTTTACAACCAAACTGTATTGCAGTCTTCACAAGTTGGTATCCTGGTAACTGAAACACAGATTTTTTATTTATTTTATTCTTTTTTATTTTGCTTTTTGCCTTCATTGTGATAAGACAGTGAAACAGTGAGAAGAGACATGAAGTGAAAGGGAGAGACAGATGGGGTGGCATTGGGACCACTGGTCAAACTCAAACCTGGGATCCCATCTGACTCATCATCTTTCTGTCTTGCACAACAGTAATACAGCACAACTAGTGCGCGCGCGCACACACACACACATAAAATGAAATACATCTTACCGATTCTGCCTCTTGGTCCAGACCAGTGTCATGATGTTCCATTTCTTCATCACGAAACTGCTTAATTATCTATTCACAAAGGGTTCAGTAAAGACTATTTGTTACTGGGTATGAATACAATTTTAAAAGAGAGAGCAAAAATACAATTACCCATGGACAGATTTCTGAAATATCCTGGAGTGTAATGGAACAAGGGCCATCCCATTTGCTTACCTGTAAAAGCTCTCTATACCTCTCAGGATCCAGTTCCATGAGGGCCCTGATCTGACTATTGTAGTGCTCCGAGATGCTCTCCTCCACGGCCACAGTGCAGGCCATGGCGCCAGCCTTTCCAAGAAGTGCAGTAGAGGCCCCTGTACAAACAGAACATTAGTTGACTGACATGATGTGAAGTTCTAACTGAATGTCTTCATATTCTGCCAGTTTACATCAGTAGCGTGTTATGTTGTATTTGGTATCGCGTTGATTACCAAGCATGAAGCCAGCGATATTCCAGATGGGCAGTAGTGCTGTTGGTCGAACTCGGCTCTCAGCCAAAATTTCCTTAAATCTTTGCAGATGTTTTTTCTCCTGATCCCACATGTGCTGATTAACATAATTGAAATTAAATTAGTTAGTTAGAGTGAATATATGGTAGCTGATGTAAGAAACACGTCAGTTTAATGCTATACTACAGGGACTATGGTGTAATAACTTACCTGGATAAGATGTCCAGACTGAGTCCTTCCTAACACTGCCATCTGTCCAGCATATATGCGATTTGCACCATATTCACCTGCGTGGTCAACACGCAGCATTGCATCTAACAGCGCTTTCTCCTCGCTGTTCTGAGGTGGTGGAATTACAGCATAACCTCTGGAATTTCGCGTTAAACACGCTAAATATAAACATACAAAGACCGCGAGTCAGTCTAATTCATAGGTAGGTACGTTATGTATCTAAGCAACGTTACCATTAAGGGGTTACTGGTCTGTGTAAATAACATTAAACTGACTATACTAGCATTAACTATAGACAGTAAAGGAAGAACAGACGGTAGCTTGCTTATCAATGACATTTACGTTACCTGTTAATTTGGCTGGACTTAATCCTTGATTAAGATGGCGGAACAGAATGATGGTTGAGGTAAACCCACGCATTTCTGCAAAATTCAAGACATACATCAAAAAGGCCCTAGAAACGTCAATAAAGTAATGCCGACAGAGTCATGACATTTGGCAGATACGCAGACTACACAGGACAAAATTCAAACAGGGCGCACTTAGATGACGTCACTTGTTACAACTCCATAAAGTTTGTAGCTCCATACTTAGGCCTATGTGGTCGAACTTGAATATTAAAAGCCTAACCCTAACCAAAATAAAATAATTATAATATTCACTCACACAAAAAATCTAAACAATGTTCCAAAGACAACTATAGGTGGCGTCATAGGACAAAACAAGTAGGCATCCCTGAAAATATGCCCCTCAAATCATGTTAGCACTTAGGCAATTGTGTGTTAGGCTACTTTCAACATGTAAAAAGCACCTACAGGCCTATTTATTATAAGACTACTTTAGACTTTACACTACTTACTTTATGACCAATCTACTTGAGATAACTGACTTGGTCACAAAAATCTGGAGCATGGCATATCTACGGAGATCTACAGACAGAGATGAGAGTAAAAATATTTGTGGTTTGCGTGGGAGCCAATTATCCTGCTCATCTGATGTCTGTTTTTAATGTGGACGAGAGTAAGGAATACCAGACATATTTTACACCTGTGAAAGAAATGTGTTCAGACCTTATAGGCCTAGCAAAGGGGCTGAATGCTATGGTTCTGTGATGGCAGTGAGCAAACATAGGGAGAGGGGCTGAGACTAGGGTGGAGATTGAAGATGATGGATGGCAGACAGTCACATGGCAGAGGGGGTTCAGGTGCATGAGGTTTTCACATGGGTGTGGAGCTGTCTCAGACAGGCCTCTCAGACACACCAAGCCCGTGGTGTGCGGCCGCACTTGGGAAAGCATCGGATTCCACAGCAAAGAAGGATGGCTAAAGGGCTTTGAGTTTGAAGTGTTTTGTGAATTCAGTCTAAAGGCACTGGTGTGACATGCCAGGATCTGCTGAAATGCTACAGACAGATACACAATGCCAACTACACACACACACACAGACAATTTTTTGTCCTAAATTCTCACCAATACATGCTATTTATTTGCAAACCAAAGAATAGGGTTATGTTGACTGACAAGGTAATAAACATGATTTCAAAAGGCTCATATGTGAGATACCTCCAGTTTCAAGCGTTGTAAATTTACCAAAAGACTGTCGGGGGAGCTGGGAGAGACTTAATTTCCCCCATAATGAGTCATTAACCATAACAGTGACTATGAGGTTGGTAAATTAACCTGAAATCCTTGCCTAGTGTGCCTTTAACAAGCCAGTCTTAATGCAGTGCTATGCATAGCATGAACATAATCTATCCCATGATAATTTCATTACATCCTATTAATATATATTGTAGTCTACAAGCTCTCTGGGGTGTATTTTAGTTAACTGTGGATGTGCGTGTGTGTGTGTGTGTGAGAGAGAGAGAGAAAGAGAGAGAGAGGGGCAGACAGACAGAGAGACTGAGTGCGAGATGGAGGTTGGTTTGTTTTTCCTCTGTTTTACTGGCTGAGCCGAGGTGGAGAACGAGTGAGAGAGTGAGTGAGACAGGCAGCGGTGTTGAAGTGAGACAATACACACATGCTCTGCTGCGGGGCTCTGGTCAGACGGTGCATAGCTGTGGTGGGGCTCAGGCAAAGAGCCCGCGGTGAATGTGAGTCAATATGTCTGCCCAAGGAGGGGAGACATGACATGTCTTGCCTTGAAGTACCACACCAAGGGCCCCGGTGTTTAGGCCTTCAAACTGTGTAAAATACTGTATATGCAAACCATGAAGGGCAACTGAGGTGTCCCGTCAGGCAATCACTTTCTCCACCTTGTGACTAATAGACTAATAGACCATGCACATTTTTTTAAATGACGTTGATGCTTATGTGGCTGGACAGAGAATGAACATTCACCATAAGGGCACAATAAATATGTCCATGGAAGGTTTCATGGCGTTGCAAAATAAGTTTCATGAATAAATCAATTTTCTTTTAACTACTTATATTTGTTAAGGTCAATACATTAGCCATGCTGTTATAATTTGTTATTATCTAATATTTTTGCCACCATTGTTTTACATATCACATGTAGTTAAGTTACAGTAAATGCCTTTTAAATTTGATTGACATTACCTAAATGTTATATTATCTAGCATTTACTAGCATCAGTGTACTTCAGACTGATGTTGATGTTTCATGTATGTCATTTATGACAAATAAACACTCTTATATAAAAATGATTTACACCACCAAATTTATGCTACAAAATGTAGACGTAGAACTGGCAATGATGCAGTTGGCATGTGTGTGTTCCATGATGTGTTTATGTGTAGATTTGATTGCGAGAAGAGGTTAGCTGGTATGCATAGTTGTTTGTCAATTGAAAGATCCTGTTTGTTAAATTAGAGGTCACTTTGCTGCAACAGTCCCTGCAAAATCGCAGAATGAGAAAAAAAGAGAAGTAGGTCGCAACTGGGTTATGTAACATTGGTACAGTATCCAAAACCATCCAAACACTTTCCATTTTTTAATTGCTTTCGTGGTATTCCTTTGGAAAAGACAAGTTGCCTTGTAAAAAAAGACAGAAAACAATTCAATTTCTGATTTAAATTTGTAAAGTCTCCCCAAAGCCACCCAACCCTTTTTATAGCTGACTATATAAGACCAGGACAGAGAATGCCTTTACTGGCATTACAGAAGTGTTTACACTCAAAAAAGGTTTCTCTCTCTCTCTCTCTCTCTCTCTCTCTCTCTCTCTCTCTGTCTCTCTTTCTTCGATTCGCAGACCTTGTTAAACGGCTCAAAACAGTCTGCTGTGGAAGGCACAGGGGAATGGCAGAAAGCCTGTCTGATGGGAGACGGGCTAATCGGCCCTTGCCTGTCTGATTACACGCCTCAAGAAGGTACATTTCTGCAGGAGCTAGAAGGGGGGCATCCAGAGAGCCTCCATGGATTTGGTGCGTGCGCATCAGTCTGTGGCTCTCCCAAAGCACGGCTAAGGATTTTCATGTCGAGACAAATCTCTCAGTGGCAACCGATCTGATTTCTCAATGTGCCAAGTTAGAGAATGACACTCATTACTATGAGAGAGGAGAGGAAAACATTCATTATGGTGTTTTTGCTTTGGTACTGCTCCTACTCCCTTCAAAACAAGTAAACAAAGTCCAACTGCCCACAAGTGCAGAAAAACAAACAAGAATAGTGAATATTGTGCATAGAGTGTTCTAGAGTGTAAACTGAAACTGAACAAATTCTTATGCGATAAGAAGCCAAAATAAGGTGATTATATACTTTTAACTTACCAAGAGTGGTTTTATTTCCCTTCCAGATCATTCCAGCAAGGACTAATAGCTATGACACATTATGATCACATCTTCTGTGGTGCTGTTGGAACACGAGTCATGTTCAAATCCTACACAATAATAAGACTACCAGTAATGTTTTACTATTGTCTGAAATGCTAATGCTGCACTTGTTGTGTGTGAGTGAAGCCCTCATCAATGAACGGCTAGCCAGCAGACAGCATAGCCCAGTCACACTGTGCAGTATGCTTGTGCCAGAGAGCAACAAGGAAACCAAGTCTTTATCAAAGCTATCATTTACCTAGCCAGCCGGTAAACCACAGGGTGTGGTCCTGATCCCAGAGCCTGTGCCCACAGCATTCTCCTCCTGCCCGCCCCACACCGGAAGCCATGTCTGAGGCTGGCGATCAGAGGGCAACCCAGGGTTTTACTGACAACTCAAGGCTTACCAAACCACAATGGACTCAGACAGGTTGAAGTGCCCGTAGCATAGCATGCAGAGCTTTGGAATATGCACCGCCTTGACGGGCTGCAGGGCATTAGCATTAGCATAACATCAGCTGTCAGCATCATTATAATATACAATGCCCGAATAAAGTAATCTGCATACAAGAATTATAATTTGAAAGTGATGCCTTAAGATTTGTCATCAACAAAGTAAAACACTAAAGTTTTTTTTATATTCCTGTTTATTCTACTTCTTCGATTGTCTTTGTAATTATTTCTTTGCATATATATAACCCTTAAGGCCTTGCAAAAGTGAAAGATGATAATGAGTAAATGTACCCTATCTTTCACGACTACAGTAGAACAGGTTTGCTTAGAAGTTCAGGTTCAGTTTTAGACCCCAGGCCAGATCACAGTGCATTAACCCAGTTGTGTAAGATGAAGGGCCTCAGAGGCAGAGAAGAGGGTGGAGGAGGGGTAGGATGGGGTGTGACTGTGGTGATCAGGGGGAGATGGGCAGGACAATCATTTCAATGGCGCTATACAAAAACACATTTATGAAAACACTCAACTCAATTCTCTTTAGGGTCCTGTGCCATTTGTTGGGCATAATTGTTGTGTTTACACGTCGCTTTTTTGCTGTTTTCCTTGGGCAACTATTTCTACAGCCATATGGAAAACATCTGGGCTGTCTGACACAAACACAGCCCATCCAGGAAGTGAGAGAGACCAGTGTCACAGACAACCACTGTCAATAAACTGACTTCTCTCCCAACAAAAACAACACAGAAAGTACAATACCTCACATACTAATCTTTTCTGAGGCATTTTGACAAATGACTAGATTCAGAATGGCAGCCTCAGGGCTGATTGTTACAAATGTAACACAATGATTGTAAGAAAGAAAAGACTTTTTTTTGTCTTTTTGTAATCTTTGACAACTCTAACTGAATTAGCTAACTAACTATAACTAGTCACAGGTGCAGATACAATTAATTTTAGTGACTCAAGATCTCTCCTTCATATGGAAAGAGAACTTTAAATCAGTCCGTGTCTGTGCACTATATACACTTACGACTTAATGCCTCTGGCGACCGCGTCACTGTGCAAAAACAGACATGCACTGAAACATTGAATCTACTGTGATTAGCATCACAAAAATTAGCATGCTTGTCTGACTAAGACACCAGAAATGACAGAATAACAACAACTTAAAGGGTTTAACACTCAACAAGCTCAAGTTGCCAAGTTTGTGGCCATGGAGTGGTGCTAATAAATGTCTCTGGAGTCAACTTCACCCTCATTCCTCTGAACTATTTATAGAGTCAACCAAGGAATAAAAATAAGCTCTGTTTATGTAGTGTAGGTCCACTCACCACCATTTAGGTCATAAATGAAGCCATGTACGTCAGGGGGCTCCAGTGAGTGGGAGGTGTGCTGTATTAGATTAGGGAAGAGGCACCAGGCTCCACGGGCAAACAGTCTGCCTGCTCGGTCCCATGGATTTCCACAAACATCTATTTTGGATGGCGGACGCCTGGTTCTAGTTTGTAAAAAAGCCACAGCATCCTATTAAGTACCGTTAAATGTAATTGAACAATGTTTATGCAAAGTGCTGCCTCAGCTTAACTTCTCTCATGTACACAAGTAGACCAGGCTAGTTCTGTGAGTCAATGCAATTGATTCAAACAAATAGTCTCATCACTACCCAGCATATTAATTATCATTTCAATACATCAGGTACAATATACTAGAATGCTAGTGCGTATCTCTCTCTCTCTCTATCTATCTCTTTCTTTCTCTCTCTCTCTCTCTCTCACACACACACACACAAATACAACAACAACAGGGCTTAAGGAGATCTTACCATTGAACATTCCAGTCTGTGTTCATAAAGTTTTCATTTCAGTTGGAATGTGTGAAGCTAAGAAATAACTAATAACTAGAAATAGAAAAGTGAAGAGGTCAAATTTCATACATTCAAAATTCAGCTCCTTGAAAAAGACACAAATGCTGTCTGATGGTACTCCTACATTGCATCCCTGCCTGTTCTCATACATTAGACACATGCACGCACGCAAGCACATGCACACACACACGCATACACAGATAGCACATACTAGAGACGTTTTCTTGTCCAAGTAAGTTTAAAATGATCATGTACAATAGGCCTTCTGTGTTTCTCACATGTTAAGAAAAAGTGCTGGCTGTCTGCTCATCTTCCCATAGTATTTCATTGAAGCCTTACTGCTCTGCAGGGATAACTCCATTGTGTGCTGTTTCATCACTCACCACCCCCTACCCACGCACTCACACTCACTGACACTCACTCACAGGAAACAACAAAGCCAAATATGTATCCGTTCCTGGAAGTTACTTGTACACCACCTTTGCCAAACACCCGCCAGTTTCTAGGTGCCAGAGTGCACTGCAGCACGTGCTGAGAGATGTTACAGCACTGGGAGGCTGGGAGAGCAATAAATCCCACTGCCAAGTGATGGCATGGCCATTCTTAATGACACAGTGGGAGCCTGGTGTGTGGAACATTAAATGCCGCTGCAGTTTGGACCACGCTGTAATTAGACAACCCCCGTTCAGACGGTAAATGTATCCTAGAGGCTGCTACGTCACGATTTCCGGGGACTGCAAACACCTCAGCAGGGGCTAGACCAGACAGAAATCTCCCTCCCTCTCTCTCTCCCGAGCAGAGCGCTTCCACAAGCACTGTCATAGTCAGCCATGATTGGCCCCTGATGGTTTAGGCTGCACTCTTATCACAACAAGCTGGCCCTCTCATCACATCATTCTCTCCCTCCTCACAGAGCTTCTCATCACAAGGCCAACGGTGTGGTCTGTGACACACAGGAGGGGGTGAAGACTGCTAAAGATAGCTCAGGGGAAATTAAGTGGGAGAAGCTTTGGTTTCCCTGTTTTCAGTCCCACATTGGCCTTGGTGCAAAGCAGGCAAAAGACACGTCATGAAGCAGAGCACTCCAAAAAAAAACACCGTTATGGCATGACAGGAAATAATATGTCAAATGTTTGCTATTTTCTACCACTTCCCTACAGGAGTGGTTACGGCATGACAGAACTCTTGTGACGTATTTAATAGCTATTTCCATTGTTTGAAATGGTTTAATGTGAATTTTTTATTGGATTTGAGTGAATGTTAGGATGGTGTGTCAGGATATGATGCTAACTCAAGATGCCCAAGTTTGAATCTGCAGGGTCTATTTTGGTAACTCATGTACTTTAATGTAAATCTGTGTTAAAGTAAAACTCTTTACATGTTCTTTATTCTTTAACAAAGGTTGCCATCCATTAAATAAACTCAGTGTAAAGCGTTGTATGCCTCTGCCCGCTTTGACCCCTCCTGGAGTCCTGGAGCAAACTAGATCTCTGACCAACAGTTACCTTGATCTCATGAGTATGAGGTGGACGAAATACTCAATTTCTCTACTTAAATCAAAGTATAGACACTCCTGGTCAAAAATTACTCCACTGCAAGTGAAAGCCAAATTTTTACTTAAGTGAAAGTACGCAAGTACTTAAGTATTCAAGGTACAAAGTATTTCTCTATTGATCTGCATGATGCATGTTTTTTGGCTGGTCACTGTTTTGCTACTGTTAAAGCAAAACTTCCTACTGTTGTGCTGTTGGTAGGAAAAAAGAGCAAGAAAATTCGGTACAATTGACTGTTGTACCAAGTTTTCTTCCTCTTTTTCATATTGATGGTCTTAGTGACATCAAACAACAGGTGAAATGAACAGTTTCTGTGGTATGCTTTTTAACTAATTCCTGCGTCTTATCCGTTGGCTTGTAAACAAATCTACATGTGTAGTGTTGGGTTTGGAGCTCTGAAAAACATCCCTTGTGTGTGTTTATGGCAATCCACAATAGTGAGTTTACAGTGACATGTAGGTCTAGTAATCCACTATAGTGAGTTTACAGTGACATGTAGGTCTAGTAATCCACTATAGTGAATTTACAGTGACATACAGGTCTAGTTATCCACTATAGTGAATTTACAGTGACATGCAGGTCTAGTAATCCACTATAGTGAGTTTACAGTGACATGTATGTCTAGTAATCCACTATAGTGAATTTACAGCGACATGTAGGTCTGGTTATCCACTATAGTGAATTTACAGTGACATGCAGGTCTAGTAATCCACTATAGTGAGGTTACAGTGACATCTAGGTCTAGTAATCCACTATAGTGAATTTACAGCGACATGTGAATTATCTACCACTGCCATCATAAACACTGATTTCAAATTCAGACAAAATGAAGACAACACAACAGTATGATCTATCACATAATTGCAAATTCGTTTCAAAGCAAATGTAACAGTGTAACGAGTACTTTATGCTCACATTTATAATGTAGTAGAGTCAAAAGTACAATGTCTTCAAAATGTAGTGAAATGAAAGTCACAAGCTAAAAAAATAAATACCTAAAGTACAGATAATTGAAAAACGTACTTAGGTACAGTACTTGAGTACATTTACTTAAGTATTGTCCACCTCTGCTCATGACCATGAGTGAGAAATCTTACAGTTGCTTGCTCAATCCCCCTAAAATACAAGTTTATTGCTTAACACTGACACCATCAATGCAGCCACTGGTTGTGTTGAATTCCCTGACAACTGTCCCGTCCCTGATAAAGGGGCATCCATGGCATTTGGACCAGTAACCGAAGGGTGGCCTGTTCAATCCCTAGCTGGTACACAACATGTGGGTGGGGGGAGTGATTGTGCAGCACTCTGCTGCAAACAAGGCACCTAACCCTCAAACTGCTCCCTGGGCACTGTAACAATGGCTGTATAAATAGCTGCCCACTGCTCTGTGCGTGGGTATGTGTGCTCTGAGTGTTGTGAGCTCACAGCTCCAAATGTGTGTCTGTAATGTGTGTAAACTGCCCCTGGACAGATCAAAAGCAAACAAGTGTCCCCCAAGGATAAATGAAGATAACTTAAAAAGGCTTGTGACTGGTCTCTGGTTTGTTAGGGTTCTACCAAGCAACCTTCTGCCTTTTTGAGAGATACTGTGCAAACACTGCAGATGACTTATTGCCAGCAGATTTGGGATGAAATGGTTTGAATTTGCATGCCACTAGTGGCTAAAACTGTTGTGGTCTGCTCTGCAGATGAGGGATTAATCTGAACAAACTCTTTATTTAGAGATGACAAGTTTCTACTAGTCAGCATATTTCATGCAATGAAAACTACTGTAGATGGCACACTACATTTCATAACTCCTTAATCATGGCTTCTGCAATTGTTCACTTTTGAAAAATCCAAACATGCTAGTAAATGAAATCTGGTCATGATCATCTCGCCTAACCAATGCCAGTGTGACATTCTTTCTCACATATTAGCAAGCAGTGTCTAGGTGCTCCGCAGGATGGAGGAGAGCTGGTTGGGTGTGATGTAATCCGGGTGCAGTAATATTGATTTTGTGCCACGGCGGAGTGCCATCTGCACAGGTGAGCTGCCAGCGCAGCCTGGTGGCAAATAGCTCAGGTGTGTGGGTCTAGCAGCGGACTGTGAGACTTGTCGTGACAGTGGATCAGACGTCCTTCACGTCTGACTTCTTGTCTGAGCCTCCAACATGCATCCTCTCCTGGACCCTGACCAGCGGGCAGGGAGGTTGGGGGAGCAGGGCAGAGTGAGGGAGACAGGCAGGGGAGGAGAGGGGGTGGAGTAGGAGGGGACTGGGGGGGGGCATTGTGGAAGACAAGCAAAAACTCATAATTGCTGGTGCAGGCTGACACATCTGAATTTGGTTTACTGCCCCTTGGGCAGACGGCGCAACTCATTTGCCACACACACAAAAAGGGGAGCGGGAGAGAGAGAGAGATACTGTCTGTTCTTTTTCTAACCCTAAGAGTCTTGGCACCCCTCCTTCTGCGGCTGTTTCTATATTTGTCCCGAGCTGGAGCGTAAGGGCCTGAAAATGACACCATTATTTTGACTAGACTGTTTTCCCTTCTGCGAATGGCCAGGGGGAAGTGTAGGTGCCCTGGTACGGTTAACCACACGATTCAGCAGCATCTCTCTCTCTCTTTCTCTCTCCCTCCTTCTCTCTCCATCCCTGTCCCTCCCTCCCAGGCTGGCAACATGCACAGACTCAATGCCAGACCCTCAGTGCAGCTACAGGTGGCCCTCTGCACCCCACACCAACAGACTGCCAGTGTGTCTCTCCTCTGCGCTGCTCCCACTGGTATGGCACAAACACTTCCCTGGCATTATGCTGAATGACCTGCATTCTGTTTTGCTCAAGACAGACTGCAATTATGCACCCCACACGGTGACCTGTGTGAGACCCAGAACGCATGAAAGCCTCATTGCCAAACCTCGCACTGGGAGCCTTTTCAGTGCTGGGCCAAGTCTAGAGAGCTACTAGACAGTGGCGTTTATTTTGGATAATGGAGGCTGGATTTGGAGAGGGACTCTTCTTCGTTTCCCCAAATCTATGGTGCACTAAATTCTTGGGGCTTTTCTACGCCGACTGATGCCATTTCTTCCTCACAGGACCCTGGCAACTGATAATTTGAAGAAACCTAGGTAATCCAAAACACACATTGTTTACATAAGCAATGTGGTGTCCAGAACACATCAGCATTGCCCTTCTTACTGTTTGCTTCTTGCTGCTAATTACCAGTGGGATTCTTCCACCATGCGTTGATTAGTGAGGACAAACAGACTAGCCACAGTGATTAAAGTTTCTTGGGTAAGAGTGTCTGTAAACACACATGGTTTGAGTGCTGCCTGTCGTAACATGTTTGGTCTCAGTATCAATTCTGAGCGATTGCCAGATTTAAATAAACGACAGGTTGAGGCCCCTGGGCTGTGGTGGTCTTGTTATTGCCAGGTCTCAGTGTGTGGCATCCTCTGACCATGGCCAGGGCTACAGACTGTTTCGGACCATTTCCCTCTCTGAAAGCAAGCTCTTCTCCACCCCTGACGAGAGACATCATGCTGTTGTCATATTGTTGTTTGGGTACCGTTTAACTGAAAACCTCTGGATTTAGGGTTGACCTCAGCAAATGCATCTATTTTTCTTACTGTTTAGCACTGCTGTCAGGATAATGTCATGTTTCCAATGGGATGCTGATTGCACAATGTAACAGGGACACGCATCCCTATATAGATGTACCCTATAGCACACATTATGTCCTAGACTGATGCAAGGCAACATTTTGAAATGCACCAGTTCAGTTTCCTTAGTTATTGTAGTACACAAACACCTCAGTGTCTAGGTGAAACTGGAGAATGAACTGACACTTCAAGAAACTTTTCTTAACTTCCTCTCATTCTTTGACTAGAGTGCTCTCAATGGTCAGATGTACTCTATAGCTGCTGTGGCCACAAAATTCTAAACATAATGTTGACCAGTGCATGTCCTTAGGCCTTCAAAAGACTGGCAGATCATAAACATGTCTGACCTTAAACAACAGGAGCACATCTGGCCCATCTATTCCAACATGTAAACATGAGTCATAGTCTCTGCTGCTAAGCAGGCTCTACATTAGATACCACTGAGAAGCTCATCATTATCATTCTTAGACTGGGTGGGTCTATCTTATCTCCTCTCTCACAGAGGGTCCGTGTGGGTCACAGCTGACGAACATCACTGCTATCCTACTGTCCTGGGTCCCCCAACATAGCACTGTGCAATGCTAATCTGGTACAAAAATAGTGTTGTGTGATATTAATCCAGGCCACCACTTTTAGGCCTCATTCTGAAGGTGTTGCTGAATAACTGCACACTATTGGACATGACAGAGAATGACGGCCATATTGCGGTTATAATACATGAAAAAAGACACAAAGGGCAGTACTGAAGCAGAGATGTTTCTCACTGAGTTATGGAGATATAATAATATTTGCCTCCTGGCCCTCACATGGTCCTACACGGGTAACGTGGGTAGTCTCTCTGCAGTGTTCTTTCCATGTCTTAGCTGCGGCTCTTTGGCTTGGGCCTCTGTAATACTTTCCGCCAACGTGCTTGACTTTCCCAGGCCTCTGACCCAGGATGACTGGCATGTGTTTGTCTGGTGGAGTATTACCTCATAGCGAGAGGCGCATAGACATTATTTTTATTCTTTTATTTAGGTGGACAACTGTGTTTGCAGAGGCACGGGTGATTTAACTTGGCTGGTTGCTTTTGTCACCTGTAAAATACTACATCACTCCCCTCTCATCCACTACCTCCTGTCGCTGTCCTCACACACAAGCTGCACACACACACACACGCACACACACACACAGACTATATAGTCACTATATAAGCTGCACACAAAGACAACCACATACACACAGACACATCCCTTTACACTCTTCATGGACACCCTTGCTATGCATAATTTTCATACTCAAACATCTTATTCACGTGGAAATCCATTTATGTGGGTCAAAACATCTAGTACACTGGCAAACAGACATACAGACAAACATCACACCAATCACCCATGCGCAGACACATTCCCCAGTGTCGAGGCTCCAAACCCTCCAGACACAAAGGAGGGATCCGCTGATTTTCTCAAGGCCATTCAGACAGCCGCATCACCCTCAATTACACTCCTCTCCTCCAAAACGTTGACATCTGTGTGTATGTGTGTGTGTGTGTGTGTGTGTTTACGCCAAGCAGCAGACAGTGACTGCTGCCTCTGAACTTTCCCTCTGTAAATTAGCCCTTGGTCAGAGGTTATGTTGCTCTGAGAGCCTTTTCCCCCCTAATCTCAGCAGAGCCACAGCTACAGCTTCCTAACTGTACACAGGTGTTACTGGGACCTGTTATTAAAAGCTTACTGTAGGATCAGCCATGACTGTGGCCAAGTGAAATCTCTATCCGTGAGTGTAAGCATGCTCACTTGAGAGCGAGAAGCTGCTTGCCCTAAGCAGTGCCTGGCACAGCCGGCTGTGGTGTGGGGAGACTGAGTCTATGGGGGCTGAGGACTCTTCTGGGGTGGGGCCCTGCCTGTCAGACTAGTCAGGAGGAGCTTCAGTGGGGCTTTGATAAAGATCCAGCCCCACGTATGTGCGTGAGTAAGAAGCAAAGGAAGGAGGGCGGGAGAGAGAGAGAGAAAAAAAAAGTGAGAGCATTTCCACCCACCTAACAAGCTGGCAAGCCAAGGAGCATTCATAAACAGCAGGCCAGGCCAGACAGGGGCTTAGACAGAGCAACAGAGCTCAGTGCAGAGAAGGTGAGGAGGAGAAGGACCAAGGAGGAGCTCAACACAGAACATACACACAGTGACAGACCGAGTGCCTGAGCGGCTGACTGAAGGAGGCTGTGACTCACTGAGAGACAGGAGAGTGCCGTCTTAAGGACCAGGATTTGCCCCAGCATCATCCAGACGCAGCTGAAGGAGCACAGGTGTGAATGGATGCCCTCTGTAGTCTGAGTGGGCTGGACCCTCTTTGGGTGAGTACACCTTCTTCATCATGACGCTATCTGTAAGAGGTGAATGTCTTCATTTAGCTTAGATAATGATTTTTATGACTGAGTGATATGATGTCCTAATTGCCTTACACTAATACTCACCAGTATCCTAAAAGTACTCTGTGTATTCATACAAAGTATGTAAAACATGTCTTCATAAATATAATATCACGGACAGACTTTTAAAATGTATGACATGATGCTTGACCTACAGTCTAAGTAGACCTACATGATGAACTGTGAATTGCACTTCATCAAAGCTTTTGTTCACTGACACCAACATTTACCTAATTTCCTTGAAACATTCAAACATCTTGAATTCATTCAAGTATCATTTACTCTTCTTGAGGCTGACATTTGATTTGTCCTAGATCTATTGATGGACAAATAAATTATATTCTAATTGGTCAGTTGCTGCACTATATGATGTGTGGCACATCTTCTGGCCAGACCAGATCAGACTAGATCTCACTTCTTTTCTAAGAATGTAGGCATGACAAACGATGTAATATAACAGTGTCCATTAGAGTTAATCAGATAATTTTGGAGGCATCACCAAGACCATCAGTGGAAGGAACTGGAATGCGGTGTACTTTCAGGTGTTTTTGTATTTCTTATGTAAGACTTTTGCAGCCTAGGTCCAATTACGCACCCCTGTGTACCTTGTAGCCACAAAATCACCTCAGCCAAATGTAAGTCCCTCAGGGTCGAAAGAATTTATCATTGAAATCCTACAACACACCACGGTGCAAAAATTCTACGATAGCCTAGTAGGTCTATCCAAGTTGCTAAAAATAAGCTACGGTGAAATATATTTTAGTTAGTATAGTGGCTAATCTCACACCTGCAAGTTTGATTGTAGCCAAACTTGTTGTTCCGCAAGGCATCGCGTTGGATTGTTTGTGGCCGTTTATCCTCTTCCCTCCGGTGTCTGGCGGTTGGTCTGCCCTCCGTCAGACGCTTCCGCCTCTCGTTACCACCGTCTAATTACACCCTCACCTCATCCTGACTGCCGCGCGCAGCGCAGTCCACAAACAGAGGGAAGTGCCCCGGACAGGCTGCCTAGTGTCCCCATGTAATTGGTCTAAGTAAGACGTTTATTTTTTTCCACAGCCTCGATGCAATCTGACATTCATGCATGTGTCAGCACTTGGAAAATTTTTGGACGTGTGCTACCAGTGTGAAATGTGCTGGCTGACTTGTAGAAAAAAAGTCAATTGCCAATGGACGACTGTGCTGTTGAGTAATTGCGGTTTCATTTTCAGTTTCCAAAGTTTGTCCAATATGTGTGGTCCAGAGGTCACATTTTCAGGTTTAGACTGCCCAGCAACCTTATTCATAAAAACAAAACTGACTGTTAGGTAAACTGTGAAATTCAGTGTGGTCAAGCCCCAAGGCCTTTTCAGGTTTGATGCTGGGAGTAGTAAGGTGCTCAGATGGCAAGCTAAGCCAAATCTCTCACCCTAGGGTGGCCATGCCAGTTCAGTCATAATCACCCTCTGTAAATATTAGTGTAAGAATTAGTTCCAGTTGCCGTAATTTAAATGTGTTAAAAATATTTAGTTTCTGAATATTCATAATCTTAGATGTGTCCTCTTACTTAAATTTTCATAGGACTGGAACACAACATGGTACACGCCTCACCCTGACCTGACGCAGTGCTTCCAGAACACCGTGCTGGTTTGGATCCCTTGTCTGTACCTTTGGGTGTGCGCCCCCTTCTACTGCCTCCATTTGTACTGCCATGACCGCGGGCGTATTCCAGTCTCCGTCCTCTGCAGTGCAAAACTGGTGAGCCAGACCGCAGGAACACACAACTATACTCATTAATGTTATACTAGACTATCATGTGTGCGTGTGCAACTGCCCCAGCATCCATAATGTACAACAGAGTGCAAAAACTCAGTGCACTTCGGTTGTTTAGGGGCCAATTTCATGCATCAGTGATCATCAGAAAAGTCTCAGGAAAAAGGTTTGTGGTTTAGAAATGTCAAGTGATTAGACTTTAAAAAAGCAAAGACCCTACGTGACCCCTGTATGAGAAGAAAGAACCTGCAGAAAATAATCACTGAGTTCTTGTACCCATAACAATGTTTATTAAATACTTCACTGTGAAACCTTTAAGATAATTCATAGATGGTGTCAATAAGCCAGTCATAAAGGATCTGATTGCCAGTAACATGACTGATCTTACCAACTGATCTTCTCTCTTGATTCAGCTACTGGGCTTCTTTCTTGCATCATTTGGCTTTGTGGAGTTCTTTTACATCCTCCTCATGAAGAACCAGGAGATCCAACATCACATGGTCTTCCTGCTGAACCCCGTCATCCGCAGCATGACAGTGGTAATGTTCTCCTCCACACTTTCAGTCAGTTGCATTGACTTTTCCTGACATCTGCAGAATCTTCACACAATGTCCGCCATAGGCTATTGTGTTTATACAAATGTGTTTTTTGTATTAGTATTGCAATTTATATGCAGCTGATTATGCATGTGTGAGAAAAACACATTCAGTTGCAGAACATACTGTTCACATGCTGCATAACAAAACTATATGATTATAACGTAAGTGTGTGATCACAAAGAGCACTGTCCCATTGCCAAACAGGGAGCATTGGAGGGTCAGACATACTGACCAGACTCAGTCATTCCAGTCCCTATAGAAATACACAGCTTTCTGGACCATCGCCATCCAACAACACTCAGTTTTCCTCAACTCTTCATTTCTTAGAGAATTGCATAATGGTAGTTTTCACACAGTCCTGTATGTTTACACAGTAGTGGGGACAGACCCAAAGGCCTGACTGAGCCACTGTGGTGTATGTCTAGGCTGGGCTGAGTGGCCTGGATGGGAGAGAGAAACTAGGCTAGTATGTTCGCTGCAGCAGCAGCCCACAGACCCATAAGCCTCAATTCATCCCTGTCCAGCAGATGGTCTGCATAGACACATTCTCCCCAACCAGACTCCGAATCCCTCCTGCAGCAACCTCAGACTCTTAAGTCAATATCAGCAACACTTCCAGGTCATAACATTCTGACTGACTCACAGCCTGTAGTTGTACCCTAGTGATTTACAGGGCCATATTCTGATCTCAAAATCAGACTTGTGTCTAAAAACGACTCAGGATAAGCGAAAGGGGAAATAACCTGCTTGAGTTGAGGCTCGTTAACTGGGCAGGCAGACGAAAACAAACAGATATTACGAAAATATTCCCCTCCGTGGTCCAGCACCTCCCACTGATACCACAGCTGGTTTGCCTTGCGTAAGACTGGTCCCTTATGTAATTCAAGCTCTAACCAACATCAAACATGGTAGCATCCTTAATCCAAAGTGTTGACTTGCCTCAGGGCTGAGCTACCATATTGGAATGAGAAGTGCACCATCAGCCTCCATGAGGGCTCTCTTTACCTCCTCCATTAGGAGGGACTAAGTGAGAGCGAGGCAGCATGCAGTGGGCAATGACATAACTGCACAAGTTCTGAAAATGCTCACAGCCCCAACACCCCCCCTCCTCTCCCTGTAATTACTAGGTAGAAATGGGTTTCAGGGCTTAAGTAATACTTTGACTTCCACCCACCTCCCAGATGTGTCGTTCTTATATAGGAGCAGGACCAGTGATGTTGGAGTCACATTAAAGCTCAATATGAAAACTAAGATGTTCCACTTGTGCATTTGTAGAGCGCGTGGCACAGAGTTTGATCGGCCTCATGATGATGATGTGTTCTACAGTCTCAACTGAGCCCTTACACTTGCTCTGCTTCCGCTGTGTCCAAATCCTGGAGGTGGTTGTGGTTTTGATGTCTCATCCCTGAGCAGCTCGGATGTTTCCCATTACACCTCCTCAATCTGAGTCTTCCCATGCCAGAGAGCTGACATGACAGATGATGTCTCATCTGACTAAAAGTAGAACTAAAATGAATGTGATTCCAACATAAATATGAACGCGCAAGACAGACAGACAGGGATGACCCTTAGACTGGAACTGTCTGGATCTTAAGTGAATTACATTTGTTTTTCTTCTTCGACTGGGTAATTAAGGGGACTGTGGTGCTAGCAAAGGGCACAAGCTCGATCTGGTGTTTTACAAGGGAGGGCAGTCAGGCAACAGATGCCATGGCAGACGGGGGAAATCCCAATTTAACGTCTGTCTGCAAACACTGGCACAGCTAAATGCATGAAAAGCCTTTATGGGCAAGAAGATCTCACTCGCGCTACACTGTTGATTAAATCAGCTGCACTGAACTCCCATCACTGAAACACTGCCGAAGAATGTTTAACACATGGACTAGGCTGAACAAATGCCTTAACATGGGTGGGTCTGGAAGTATAAATTTTATACAGTTTTATTTGCACAACAGAGGGTATAAAGCCTGTACTAGCTAGTAGTGCATTGTGGTCGTGTACGTGCTCATGAACGTTTTTTCCCTTCCTTTTTGGAAAGAGGCATCTGCTAAGTATGGCTAGAAAGGCATTGTGGACAGTGGGAGCTATATGTGTGGAATGTGCATCTGACCTGGGCTGTGTCCACATGCAGGTGCTAGCTGTCTGCATCATCCAGTGGGAGCGCATGAGAGGCTGCCGCTCCTCCATCTTCCTCTTCCTCTTCTGGCTGCTGGCAGTGGTGTGCTCGCTGGTGCCCCTCAGGGCCAAGATCCAGCTGGCCATGGAGGAGGTGAGAGAAATGACACTGACACTGACACACAGACCCCCCACCCCAATCTGGGCCACACAGATCACACCACACACACACACACACACACACACACACACACACACACATGGACCACACATCACACCAAAAGCCCAAAAAACACTGAGACTATGACTTCAGGTTAAGTTTTCGTAGGATGACTTTTCTTATAATGTGTTGCAGTGTATGTCTAGCCATGACTAAAATTATTAAGACATTAGTCTGGTCTGATAATGTTAATGTTGGCAAACAGTTGGCTAATGGCAAACAGCATAGATTGCACTCACTGCAGTCTCACATGGGTAACTCATACAGGAGCAGGTCAGAAAAGAAAAGAAAACAGGAACAAGTCAAAAGCTTCTACAGACATACAGATACAGACTTATTTTTTCACAAAGCAAAAAAAATCTTTGGTTGTAGCCACATGTTGTTTGAAGGAAGTCTAGAGAAACCATATGGAGAAAAATAGTAAAGGAGTAATTATCAAAGTTATTGAGGCACACAAGGGGAGGTTTCTTGTTGACCTATTTCCCCAAATATTCAGCTGTCATTTTTAGCATTTTTTCACCCTTCCTTGTGAAAAGCTGAGTTTTCAGGAGCTGTATCTGCACAGCTACAACTCTGAGCCTGCCTCTGACTGACCTATATTTTCTGCCCACTCAAAACCAACTGACCCTCTTTTGTTCTTGCGGTGAGCATGCGCTTCCACTCCTTGGCATGGGGACACCATTGTGGATAGGATGTTTACTACCACTTTACAGATGTCTCGCTGTGGAATGATTGGCAGGAGTTCATACACTCTGCCTGGGGTAAACATCAGCTCTCTATGCCAACATTGAGCTATATGTGCAAGCTAACATATAAGCAGCTTATCTTGGGCGAGGATTGGCTAATATTGGTCACTGGCTCCTTTCCATTGTGCAAAGAAGGACTCCAGAGCTCCAGAACCACAACCTTACGATTTCCAGATCTGGTCTATAGCGTGACTAGGAAGCGTTTTACTGTTCTTCTCATGCGTAATACATTTATTTAAAGAGGGCCATTAAAGACTTTGGTTTTCACCATGATTTGTCTTAACTGTTCAAAATAAGCTTTATGGTTCCATTAATACTGGATCAGAGTCCTACCCAGTGTGCACCAGCCCCAAGTGGGCATGGGGACATAGGAAATGGGGAAACCCTTTAAAGACTTCAGAGCACAGCTGAATGGAGTGGGGACTGGGTGGCAGCCATTCATTGGTGTGCTGTGCCTGCACATAATTTAGAACATAGCATATGAATATATAACACACAAGAAAACACAGATAAAATACTTACATAAGGGTTAGGGTTAGGTTGCATCTGAACCTCGTCTCATGTGTAAACCATTGGCTGCGAGTGCTGCCATAGCAATGGCAGATGTTTTGGGAGATGTGTGGCTAGCGATGGGGAGGATGGTCTCATCCAGTGATGGGAAATCCCACAGTGTGGTATCTGACTGTGGTGAGGGCATGAGTGCTTCCTGTGTGTGCCACCAAACCTCTATGTCATCCCCCCTCCTCCTCTAATTAATGCTCTCAGTCACTTTCTGCCATCTTCTCATAAATCATGTCATCATCAATTATCATTCTTCAAATCACTTACTGTAGAGTGTATTAAAATAGCTTTGTGTAACTGGAATCACTACTGTTGTTTATGCATATTTATCCTTGTACATATTTATAGTCTTATTATGTTCAGCATATGTTGTGTATTGTGGACCATGAATGTCCTTTGGGGTGAATAAAGTATCTATCTATCTATCTATCTATCTATCTATCTATCTATCTATCTGTTTATCCATTGCAGGGCCTGTCTCCAGATTTTGTGCGCTATCTGGCCTTCTTCTCCTACTTTGCCTTACAGTTGGCTCAGCTTGTCCTCAGTGGTTTTGCTGACCAGCGGCCCAGTGGTAAACACGTTGAGGAGAAGGTAAGATGATCCAGGACTCTTGACCTCAGCTCTGGCTCACAGCAACACTCACTGCAGCACTTAACATTGCTTGATATGGGAGAAGTGGAAAGAGGGCTTTAAAGCAGTGAGAAGTGGTTGTAATCATACGACACATCAGCACTAATATAGAGACTTAATAAATAGGCCTTCTTTGAGAACCAGGCACACCATATGATGTGCCATGATTCTTTCTGGAGAATTCAGTGACAGTATTGGGATGGGACGGCTATACTTAACTATTTCCTTTCCATCTTCTTGGTTGACTCATAGTGTTGTTGCCCGTTTCTGGTGTCTTCTCTGACCAACACCTCTGGTTCACATAGTCAGGTTCACATACCAGTGAGGCCACTTAAAGTACAGCAATGTAAATCTCACACATAGACACTTTCCAACACATGCACAACTTGAGTCATGAATCAGAGCTGTAACGTTGGCCTATGACACAACATATCCGGGGGGAAAACAGGAAAACAACCGTCTGAGAAAAAAAAGGAAAAAAACAAATGTGTCTGAGTGTGTGTTTGCCGACTGCAACTGCCATGAGGTCGGAATGGGTAGAAGCCACAGACTAGGAGCCCCACCCGAGCTCCACTACTGCATGGGCCAGTCACTTCCTGGCCTGTTATTCCAGTGCGGAGAGAGGGATCTCCGGTGAGGGGGCGAGTCTAGGAAAGGGGCGGGGGGTGTCAGTGGAAGTGTGTGTGTGTGTGTGTGTGTGTGTTTGTGTGTGTGTTTGGAGGGGGGTTGCTGTGGTCTGGTGTGGTGGGTGGAGATGTATCATCAGCAAGACATGCTTAGCCCACTCATGAGACCAAAGATCCCCTTATTTATGAGAGGAGAGCACAGAGCATTAGTCTAGGTTTCGCCTCTCTAGCCCATGTACACACTCCTCAAGGGGGTTGAAAAACTATGTTGCTTTTCCAAATGAATATGCAAGTGGTGGCACACTTAATTTGGTGTAGATGCAGCGTGTCTGTAAGAGCAGTTCAGCAGGCAGAGGAATTTGAGGACTTAAATGAAGAGAATTGTGTAGAAAACGGAGAAGGGTATATGCATGGAGTCTTTTGAAATAACATCTTCATTTGTTTGTACAATTATGCTTTTAGGCAATTCCACTTTGTTGAAAACCAATGTTGCACCAACACTGGTTCTATGCTGAAGCATCCCAGAGTGGGGAATTCCTCTAGTAATTCTAACCAAAATGTTTGCCTGAACAGGTTCTAACCAAAATGTTTGCCTTTTCACAGAACCCCTGTCCTGTTGACGATGCGTCTTTTCTGTCTAAGGGAGTCTTCTGGTGGTTCAGTGGGTAAGATTTTTTGTTTGTTTGTTTCCTTGTCATAAAAATTGTTTGTTAGATGAAACCACAGGTGATAACCAGCAGAAAAGAAAAAAAGTTCATATTAGTATGTGTGTGTTTGTGTGTTTGTTTCTTCCCTCTCAAGGCTGGTGGTCAAGGGTTATCGTACCCCTCTGCAGACAGAGGACCTTTGGTCCTTACGTGTGGAGGACTCCTCCAACAAGATCATCTCTGACTTACAGGAGGAGTGGACAGCGGTGTGCAGCAAACTCCAACAGTAAGGCCACTTTCTCATCACTAAGCAGAAACACATAGTTTCCCATTAACAATCAGTCTTTATGTCACCAAGTCTCTCAAGTACTATGATATAAAGGCCCTGTAAATATTCTATAGCAGAATGTTAATGTTAAAAATCTCACCACTCCTAACAGCATATGCTTTCACTTCTGGTTTTGCTAAAGCTCAACGCCAATAAAAATGTGACATTTTGGCACACTGGTATTTAAAGGCAATGCCTGTCTAGTTGCTTTTTTTGTTGCCTTAACCATTAAACCACAAGTAATCAACTCCCCAGTCAAACAATTCTGGCCACACACTTAAAGCAGAAAACTGGTCAAATGGGTACACTTGGACTTTAGGTTTGCACAGACAGAGATGCCTGTGACATCAGCAGCATGTTAAATCAATTACGCTTTGATGTTTTGTTGTTGTGTCCCTTGAGATCATATACTGGCATGTCAGAGGTCCACTCCTGCATGGTCACGCTAAGGGGCAGTAAGATGAAGGGAACACCACCATATTAAACTTGCAGGCTCTGAATTATATGAAATATATCTCCCAGGATTCTCTCTGTTTTAAATGAAAGATTTTAAAATAGAATAATAGTGTATCTTGGAATGACGTTGTTGCTGGTGTCCCTCCACAGGCAGGAGAAGAGCATGAGTGTGGCTATGGCCCAGGGTTCCAGGCTGCCAGAGCAGACCCAGCTCCTGCACAAGCTGAGGAAGGAGCAGAGCTCAGGGTTCTGTCTGCTGCGCACCCTCGCCCGCAACTTTGGGCCCTACTTCCTGACGGGCACGCTGTGTCTGGTCATCCATGACGCCTTCATGTTCGCCATTCCACAGGTGCTCAGGTGAGGTGCCACAACACCTACAGTACAAGATCACAATCCAGGCAACCAATCAGAAGCCCTCTATACAGTAGTGCAAATGATGCTTTGAATCCCTTTTGCCTGATTTTTAAAGGATTTATAGTTGCAAATGAAAAATATTAGATATTTGTTCTTGCAAATGACAACTGATTAGATATCTATCCAAATGAAGCGCTTCATTAAATAAGTTGCTAGTGCAAGTGTAGTGCAAGAAAATCCTAGAGTCTTCTCAGATCAGTCCCTTCTCTAAAAGCAGGGAGCTCTGTAGGCTCTCTGCTGTACGCTCTCTGTGTGTCGGCAGCCAAACAGCACAGGCTGTGGTCAGACTGGCAGGCCACAAGAGTCAGCCAGCCAACAGTGTCAGGGTCCTGCTCTGCCTCAAGAGGACTAGGACTCTGGGTGCTCCAGTGTGTGGCCTAGGGCCTGCATTATACTGCTGACCTACTACGCAGCTCTGTTGACAATGCAGTGAAAGTTGTGGTGGCTGGCTCGATGACTGTGTGCCTTCTGTAAAATGGCCCCGCGGTGCAGAATGCCGTGTCTGACTTCTCCATCAGCTCTAAGTGGAGACAGACGGAGGGAGCTTACATTCATAAGGCTGTCCTCATTACCTGTGAATAATTAGGTGTCACACACTTAATGAGGAGTTTTGTCATGTAACTATGGTAACAACTTAGTGCCCAAACCCTTAAGCATTTGTTCTCAAAAATCTTAAGGATTATTACTGAAACATTTTTCTGAAAGTCTGAAATAAACTTTAACAACATGTGTCAATATTTCAGTTAACCATTACAATAACAATATTTCAGTTAACCATTACAAATGGCAAAGTCGACTTCACCAGTGCTGTATAAGCCCAGCATAACTCTCTCTCTCTCTTTCTCTTTCGCTCTCTCTGTGTCTCTCTGTGGGCTCCTAGCTTGCTGTTGGGCTTCATGAATGAGACAGACGCCCCACTGTGGAAAGGCTACTTCTATGCTTCTCTCATGTTCCTGCTGTCCTGCATGCAGTCCCTCTTTAATCACCAGTACATGTATGCCTGCTTCACTGTGGGTATGAGAGTGAAGACAGCAGTCATGGGCTTGGTCTACAGAAAGGTATGTCTCCATTCATCAGCACTGTGATGAGTCATTCATTCTGGATTCAATTCTGAAAATGACTATATTTAAAGTTTATGGACATGGAGCTCATTTAGGCACGTGTCCTTTGATTTTCAGTCTTTGATCATCAGTAGCGCCGCTCGTCGGACATGCACCGTGGGAGAGATTGTCAACCTGGTGTCTGCCGACACGCAGAAGCTGATGGACTTTGTAGTGTATTTCAACGCTGTTTGGCTGGCCCCTATCGAAATCTCTCTGTGTCTCTTCTTCCTCTGGCAGGTAATGACAGCCCAGTGGCTGTGCCAACACACATCTGATTTCCTCATGTATCACCCAATGCCCCGCCTAAATGTTTCCATCACCGTGGCTTGATGTCATGTGTAAATATGATCCTGTCTCCTCAGCACCTGGGTCCCTCAGCTCTGGCTGGCATTGCAACAGTCATCCTGATCTTCCCTCTAAACGGATTCATTGCCAAACACCGCAGCAAACTGCAGGTACAGTATGATGGACAGCATGGACTTCAGACTTAGTGGGTTACTGTCCTTGGCTCCTGCCAAGTTCTCCAGAACATTCTAGGGCTGACCGCTGGTCAGTGTTCCACAGCTGGTTTAGATGAGAGGGGAGAGAGAGGTGTGGGCTTGTGGCCTGGGTGCAGGCTGGCTCATCCCTTTAATGTCTTCATGTTACTGAGATGACACAAAACCACAATAGAAAAAAGCAGAGCAGTAAAAGTTAAATATTTTTCATTTCTTTTGGAAAAGGGGGACATGTTTTTTGCCCTGACATGAATGAAGCGCCTCTCTGAGAGAACATCTCTGCGGTCGCACTTTTATAGCTGTTGGCCTTTCTATGACGCTGAACGTCTGACTAATACTGTACAAATATTTTGTCCCTGTTTTACTGTTAATATCACATTGTCCTCTGAATGACGAGAGGCCTTTACAGGAGGAAAGACAGAGAAATTCTGCACAGAACATTCCTGAATCATGACTGTAGGTTACTCTTCTCTCGCTAACTCTCATGCTTTTATAACTCTGTAGGAGATTCAGATGAAGTACATGGATGGAAGAATCAAGTTAATGAATGAGATTCTCAATGGAATCAAGATTCTGAAGTTTTATGCGTGGGAGAAGGCCTTCCTAGAGCAGGTGCTGGGCTACAGGGAGAAAGAGCTGAAGGCCCTCAAGAAGTCTCAGATCCTCTACTCCATCTCCATCGCCTCCTTCAACTCCTCCTCCTTCTTGGTAAGTACTGGCACTTTCCATTTGAATAGTCTGAACAGTCTTCATATTTTGAAGTTGCCAGAAATGATTATCCAGCCTGATAGTGATATTCTGCAAACAGCGGTAACAACAGATAGATTTTGTAGATGAATAAAAATAATTTTAAATGTAAAATGTCTAAATGTAAAATGTCCTGTTCTTTATTATTGCATTGTCCTTTTCTTGCTCAGATTGCCTTTGCCATGTTTGGGGTGTATGTGATGATTGACGATAAGAATGTGCTGGATGCCCAGAAAGTCTTTGTGTCCATGGCTCTGATCAACATTCTCAAGACGCCCCTGAGCCAGCTGCCGTTCGCCATGAGCACCACGATGCAGGTGACGCTCCCCTCAGACTAAATGAACTGGAGTTTCCCTCCAATGGTCTCCACTCCCAAACAAGCACATTCATGAATTAAGGCCAAACCTCACACCAACACGCCTAGTTCACACTGTGGCAAGGACGTTCTCTGTCTGAAGTCCATTCATAGACTATAGGGAAAATAAAAGCCTTCCTTTTTATAACAGTTCTTCTGTGTTTTTCCTTGTTTAATTTAAATGTAGAAAAAAATGTTGATGGAATGTGTCTCTGTCGTAGGCTGTAGTGTCACTGAAGCGACTGGGCAAATTTCTCTGCCAAGAAGAGCTGCAGTCAGATAGTGTGATCCGGGAGCCTTTCAAAGCAGGTGAGTCTCTTTTCTCAGTAAGCACCTTCAATATACACTCTCCATTCAAAACACCTTGTCTGGTTTCACACCGAACAATTATCTGAATGAAGGCGAGACAGTAAGCGAGAGAATGTGTTGTTTACATGTGCTGAATTCCACAGTGCCATGGTGGTATGTTTTCACATCCTGGTCTCTGCAGTGACTAAGTCTAAGCGCCAATTAGAGTGTCACTCATACCCCATGGCACAGGCCCCAGGAGAGACAGAAAACTTGTGCTTGAAGTGGAACACAAACATGTCGAGCCCCCCCCCCACCTCAGAACCTGTCAGCATGTCCTATCGCACCTCATAAAAAGGAATCATAGTCATTTTCTAAAATGCAGCTAATTTGATGTCATTACAGAGAGAGAAAAAAGAACAATTTAGCAACTAAAACTATGTGTGTACTATTTTCAAACTAAATCTCTCACTGCTGTGACAGAACCACTTATAGTTGTTATGTTTTACATATAGGTTAAAACTCACACAAGAGTACATTAATTTATGATTTATGGTGACTGGTTTGGCCATTTGACAAAATCAAGTGAAATTTCTTTCCCTGTATCCACAGATGAAGATGGTGTCGTCATAGACAATGGGACTTTCTCTTGGTCTAAAGATAACACTCCTTGTCTAAAGAGGTTTGTGTGTGATGATACCATGAGTAGAACTATATATACAAAATATTGCATAATGTGCATGAAAATACGACTAAACACTGGGACTGGTGCTCACTGTGCCCTCTCTGTTTTCTCTGCCTGTGGTTACAGGATTAATGTTCGAGTCCCTCATGGATCGCTGGTTGCAGTCGTGGGCCATGTTGGCAGTGGGAAATCCTCCCTTTTGTCTGCTATGCTGGGAGACACAGAGAGGAGAGGTGGCAGTGTTTCTGTTAGGGTGAGACAACATTTACAAACACACCTACTTAAACTATGCTGATGGCTTTAAACATTCAACATAGAACTGCATATAATATCTTGAGCTTCATAATAGTCATGTAATTTTCTTGTCAGTAATGAGTAGAAAAGTTAGAAATAGGTAGAAAATGTATGTAAAATTAATTTTAAAAGACCTTGTCCTCTATTGTACACAGGGCTCTGTAGCGTACGTCCCTCAGCAGGCTTGGATCCAAAATGCAACTGTGCACGACAACATCCTGTTTGGGCTGGAGAAGAGGAAGAGCTGGTACCAGCGCGTGCTGGAGGCTTGTGCCCTTCTGCCTGACCTGGACATCCTACCTGCTGGTGATGCAACTGAGATTGGAGAGAAGGTGAGATCCTCTGCGTGAGCTGTATTACACTAATACATTGGTTATAACACACTCTCTTTTTACAGTTCTAGTACAGCAATGCATACTAATACATACAGTACACTTTTCTTTGATAGTCCAAATGACTGGTCCACCAACAGAGATTTTTTTCTCCTCCCCAGGGCCTGAATCTTTCTGGCGGGCAGAAACAGCGAGTGAGTCTGGCGCGTGCCGTTTACAGGAAAGCTGATGTTTACCTCTTAGACGATCCCCTGTCTGCTGTGGATGCACATGTGGGCCAGCACATTTTTGACAAGGTCATTGGCCCCAGGGGTGTGCTCAGAGACAAGGTAAATGCTAGGCAGGGTTTTGAACCTTTATATCTGGTGTATGAGACCTTATTCTAAACGGGCCTAGAGTATAATGCTAATCCATGACTCTCTTCTTTAGACCCGTGTGCTGGTGACGCATGGCATGGGGTTCCTGCCTCAGGCTGACCTAATCTTAGTGCTGGTAGATGGAGAGATCACAGAGAGTGGCTCCTATCAGGAGCTCCTCAGCCGCAAAGGAGCCTTTGCCGACTTCATCCGAACCTTTGCCACCTCCGAGAGGAAAGAAAGCACCACACAAAAGGGTATATTTGGATAACCTCATGGTTCTGATATCTCAATACAGAGTACCTGAATACAACAAATATTTTGTCCAAGGCCCTAAAAATAATCAAATGCAATGTCTTGCCCTAGGGTCGAGGAAATCCATCTCTCGTTTGAGTATGACTGACTTCATGCCATTTTCAAGAGATCTCTCTCAGGAGCAGCTCATTGGGTATGTATAAAAGCTACCAGGCCATGGTTCACAGACATAGCAATAGAAAGTCTCAATATCCTGCTGGTATTTTGTAATAATATGGTGATTTACGATTTGCTTTCTCCTTAGCGGCGACAGGAACAGCGTCTCTATACAGAACATGGAGCAGATCACAGATACTGATCCTGAGCCAATGGCAGAAGACTTGGGGAAGCTAACAGAAGCTGATAAGGCTCGCACTGGCAGGGTAAGTTTGGTCGTCATGCCATACCTTCAAAGACAGGGAGGCAAGCTCCAACAAGCGCAAAGCTAAATGAGGTTATGAGGTGATGTTGTCAGAGAACACCAAAATACGCCAAAAGGGGCACAAGCCTCAACTCCTTCACTTTCTCTTAATGTGCTGACTTCCTACTTGTGTTTGTGGCCCCAGGTGAAGTTGGAGATGTACGTGGAGTACTTCCGGACCATTGGCCTGGCGTTCATTCTGCCCATCGTCTTCCTCTATGCCTTCCAGCAGGCTGCTTCTCTGTCCTACAACTACTGGCTCAGCATGTGGGCTGATGAGCCCGTGGTGAACGGCACACAGGTCAACACAGACATGAAGCTGGGAGTGTACGGGGCTCTCGGCTTCGCTCAAGGTGAGGAACTTTGGGTGATTTAGATAGATAGATAGATAGATAGATAGATAGATAGATCGTGGTGGGTATATTTTTAATGAATCAATGTGTATTTTGATGCATATTTTACTGTTTTGCTCATTCCTGTTCATGACTATCTGACTGTAACACAATGTGCTTTTACCCTCTCAGGGATCGGTATCTTTGGAACCACAGTGGCCATCTCTCTGGGGGGCATCATTGCCTCTCGCCACCTGCACATGGACCTCCTGAACAACGTGCTCCACTCCCCCATGTCCTTCTTTGAGTCCACCCCCAGTGGCAACCTCCTCAACCGCTTTGCAAAGGAGATCGATGCCATTGACTGCATGATACCAGAGGGACTGAAGATGATGCTGAATTACTTTTTTAAGCTGATGGAGGTCTGCATCATTGTGCTGATGGCCACTCCCTTTGCTGCTGTGATCATCTTACCCCTTGCTATTCTCTACGCCTTTGTGCAGGTATGTTAAAGTCTCCATTTGGAGATATAAGAGTCAAAGGAACACTAGCCAGATAGAGTGATATTAGTTTTGGCAAAGGGCAGTTTGTTCTAATTCTGCTGACACAGATGTTGAGTGAGAGAAAAACCTTCTGTGGCTCTCTGGGTCTGACCAAAACCTGTTTTTTGTCTCCTTCTTTTTTTGCGGCCAAAGAGTTTCTACGTGGCCACATCCTGCCAGCTGCGTCGACTGGAGGCAGTCAGCCGCTCTCCCATCTACACACACTTCAACGAGACAGTTCAGGGCGCCAGCGTCATCCGGGCCTTTGGCGAACAGTCTCGCTTCATGCTGCAAGCCAACCAGAGGGTGGACCACAACCAGACGGCCTACTTTCCCCGCTTTGTGGCCACCAGGTTAGAGAGACACCTGTGATTACAGGCCAGTCACCAAATCACCTAACTCAAAGCCTTCGCCTGACACCGCCAAGACCGTTTCTTTGTTATTACCATCAGCTTTGATTTTTATGAGATGGCGGTATTGCCCTCCTCCTTTTAAGTAAACTGGATTTTCTTTGTACATTTTGTGAGCATAATGTTTAAAGTGTCGTCACTGATTTGTGCTCGCTTCACAGGTGGCTAGCGGTGAACCTTGAGTTCCTTGGCAATGGGGTCGTCTTAGCAGCTGCAATTCTGTCTGTGATGGGAAAAGACACACTAAGCCCAGGGATTGTTGGCCTTGCTGTATCACATTCCCTTCAGGTAAGCAAACTTTTATGAATACACAGTAAAACCATAAGCAAGCAGCAGAACTCAGTGAACGATAGAAACCTTTGTTCCTTTTCCCGTTTTCAAAGAGATTAACTGTCTAACCTCAGTACTGAGTGCTAGCCCTTCTTGCATCATACTCCCATTATTCTTGGTTTCTCAATTTGTGGTCACCCAGGTTCTAAACGAACATTGTGGAAAGACGAACAAAAAAAACTTTATGAATCTTTCATTGCACAACATGCACACATAAAAGTCTTGCATGCCACACCACAAAGTGTAACTGATTAACTGATGTTGATCCATCCGTTACAGGTGACAGCCATACTGAGCTGGATAGTGCGCTCTTGGACAGATGTGGAAAATAACATTGTGTCTGTGGAGAGAGTGAAGGAATATGCTGACACATCAAAAGAGGTGAGCAGAGTTTGTCAGATGTGGTCTTCATTAATTAAAAAACTCCATAAGCACTGTTCCATCGATTCATAAATGTCACAGATTAACTGAGGCATATTAAATCTTCCTTTTCATACGTTTAATACTTCATCAAATTTCAGGCACCTTGGACGGTTGAGGGAAGCTCCTTGCCAGTGGCCTGGCCTGAGAGAGGGAGCATAGAATTCCATGAGTACGGCCTCCAGTACCGCAAAGGCTTGGAGTGGGCGCTCAAAGGCATCTCCGTGAACATCCAGCAGAGGGAGAAGGTCAGTGGAAAGGAGCAGCCCGTGGTTTCATAATGATATATCAAACAATGTCTGTTTTTAAACGCTTGTGTAATTTAAACGCCTGTCATCCAATTCCTCCTACTTCCTCTTCTATTTTAGATTGGAATTGTTGGACGGACCGGAGCAGGGAAGTCCTCCTTGGCACTGGGAATCTTCCGGATTTTAGAGGCAGCCAAAGGAAAGATCTACATTGATGGTGTTGACATTGCAGAGATTGGGCTCCATGACCTAAGATCTCGAATTACAATAATCCCACAGGTATTGTTGTTAGACACTGTAATTGTTTACAAATTACTTACAAATTACTTACAAATACCAGCCTGAGACTGAAAAGACTATGGCATCACTTTGGTAGCTATTTGGTAACTGAATCCATTATAGCCAATTATAATCACATATTTAATGACCTTGTCTACTTCCTCCCTCTTCAGGATCCTGTGTTGTTTTCTGGCTCCCTCCGCATGAACCTGGACCCGTTCGATGCCTATTCAGATGAGGAGGTCTGGAGGGCTCTTGAGCTGGCTCACCTCAACAACTTTGTCTCTGGACTCCCAAACAAGCTCCACTATGAATGCTCAGAAGGAGGAGAGAACCTCAGGTATGACAGCAGGCTACACTTGCTTATGCTACCACTGTGTATATATTACAAACTACTATCAACTGCCCACCATATTATGTTGTTACAGAAGCTGAGGGTAAATGTGAAAGTGAAAACAATGATTTCATATTAGCCATGGTTTGGGTGTATGTCTTGGCATGCTATGGGCTTTGTCAAACCGTTAAGGGTTTGTCTGCTTTGTGTTCTATCTTACAGTCTTGGACAGAGACAGCTGGTGTGCTTGGCACGGGCTCTCCTCCGCAAAACAAAAGTTCTGGTCTTGGACGAGGCCACCGCAGCGGTTGATCTTGAAACTGACACCCTGATCCAGACAACCATTCGCAGCCAGTTTGAGGACTGCACAGTGTTAACCATTGCCCACCGTCTCAACACAATCATGGACTACACAAAGTAAGGGGCTGTCAGAAATCTTTCAGCATATTTGATGACACGCTATGTAAGGCATGTGGTCTGTTTTGAAAAGTGTAGGTAATTGGTGTTCCACAGATTATCATTATCATTATGAAAAAACTATCTTACGTCAAATCTCCAGCTATCTAAAGTATTGTGGGCTTGACTGTTGCAGAACCGCCTGCTCAATGCTCTGTTTATTTGCAGGATCATTGTCATGGACAAGGGATACATCAAAGAGATGGACTCCCCTGCTAACCTTATCACTCAAAGAGGCCAGTTCTACAGAATGTGCAGAGAAGCTGGGCTTGCGTAACTTGTCCCCAGAGTCCTGGGATATACATAGACAACTGACTCTTTGCATCAACAAAATGCCAGAGCAAAGAATTGACTTGCAGGCCATGGTCATGCCAAGTTAAAACTGAACCTTTACTCAGGTTGAAGATGGTGCTCAAGGGCACACAGATGCACATTTCATTTAGGATGTGAAGCTGCAGCTTTTTTTCAGTCCTTGATTTCTTTAGTGGGTCTCACTCACTAACGCCCGCATAGAAAAGGGGGCCGCATAAGATGAAGACAGGTACTGTAGACAGCGTAATAGTTCTCATGCAGGATTTACAAAAAATTGTAAATAGTTGTTTATACTTCAAAATGATACAGCTGAGCTGAAATAAGTCCACAAGAATAGAAAGTATTAATGAATGTGAATATTGATAAGTAAAATCTGTTTTACGTAAGCCTTACTTGTAGAGCTATGACACATTTCATGAAGGCCACACATTACGTTTATTGGAGTTTAGAATCCTGCCATATCTGACAACTGTGTTTCTGTAGATTCACAAGATATTGTGATAAGAGAAACTGGGACAAATATGTTTACTGACACACTGCCTCACTGACCTAGAAAAGACTTGAGTGTGATTCAAACCAACCATTTAGTATTTTATGGGAAAGGCTCAAAGAAAAAGCCAAGATGCTGGTCTCCAAGTATGTTGTGGTGTTTTTTCTTTATTTTAAGCAACGTAAACACATAAAATGGTTGACTGGATGGAAAGGTTGGCAAACTAATCTCTTGTTGTACTTAGAATTTACAATCAGACTTGATAAAAAAAAGATAATGTTTAAACAATAGTGAGAGGCTGTTGCTGGTACTATAGGCCTACCACTGTCATTCAAACAGACTTGATAAAAGAAGTATCACGTTTATTGTAAACCTCAGACTATTTGCAGTATTTCTTTTGTTAACTGCCATCTTTGTCCTTTTAAAATGTCATTTTGTATCTTAATGTTGTCTGAAGTTTTGTATTGTAATGAGCCTTTGGCCTACAACACAGATTATGAGAGAACTGTTAGTCTTATTGTTAAAGACTACTCAATATTTTGTAATATAGTTAAGACTGAAATGCATTTTATATACCATAAAGCTCTAGGTTGTATTTTATTTATACTTTTGGGAATATATTTAATCTGTACATTTCCTCATTTATATTTTTAATTACCTGGGGGAACAAATAAACATTTTGGAAATATTTTTGTATATTAAAGTGTTTTTAATTTTATAAGTGATAATGCTTAGGTCTGCATCTGATCACTTTTCATTGCTTAATTGGGAAATAGTGGAGAGACAAATCCCTAGGCTGATTGTTGTACCTAAGAGTTGTAGCCCAGGCATTCATATATCCATGGCAGTTGGTAGTCTGTGTCTCTGGCCTTACCCAGGGCAGAAAACGAGCATGCGATGTGCCAGGGCCAACCACTAGGTGGCTTCAAAGACAGCAACATGTTCCAAGGCCGCTTACGTTGTAGTCGAGCGCTAGGGAAAGTGGAGTGGTAGGAGACTTCAGCAAAGGGGACAAGCTTCTTCGCTAATCTCCATTACTCTTTCAGACTTGCATAATAAAAAAAGTTACAATGGCGTCCATTGCAGAGTTGAAATGTGGTGAGTATAACCTACCTATAAAGCATTATGCTAGAAGACACTTTTCAAGAGCAGCAAAGCTAAACTACGCTAACTTAGCTGGTGTAGTCAGAGCTAACTTGCTATGTAGCGAGCGAGCAGTTAATCACGGCAACGTTTTTATAAAGCTAAGTTAAGCTTATCCCGGTAACGTAGAAGTAATGCATGACCTTTAAAACCCTCGATCGAGTAACGCTATCTTTCATCTCAAAAGTGACATGTTGCCTTGATATGAGTCGTTGTTACTCATGAATTATCAGAAGCCATGCTTGTAAGTGAGAATGTTTACGTTACCTGGCAACAACTACACCGATACCGAAATGCTAACCTCTGCCCTACCGACATTTGCCCTACAACTAATAATTTAATTTCTCTACATTGTGTTACACTATTGCACTTTCAACTTAAAACAGCGCAGATTCTATGTTAGCAATATGCACTCCTTGTTAGTTCATTGTGTTGTAGCTTGAATGTTATCCTCTTTTGTAAGTCGCTTTGGATAAAAGCGTCTGCTAAATGCCTAAATGTAAATGTAAATGTAAATTTGGCAGGACCGATAAATGTTCATATTTGTATGATCATGCTACGGTAATGTCAGCTGTTTCGTTAAATGTCTCCAAGCGCTCAGGGAAACTCTGGAAGCCCGTGGAGTGTTGGGGCAGCTGAAAGCTAGGATTCGGGCAGAGGTGTTCAATGCATTGGACGACCACAGTGAACCACGGCCTCCTCTGTCACACGAGAATCTTCTCATTAATGAGCTCATCCGCGAGTATTTGGAGTTCAACAAGTATCATTACACAGCCTCAGTTCTGACGGCAGGTAGGCGTACTTACTTTGCTTCACATACAATTAAACGCCATGCAATAAAAAATGGTGTGTTTAGAATGATCCCCTCATGAGTTGTGATAAATCTGTTATAGTAGCAGTAAATGATATTAAGATATTAATGCACCCTTATTGAATTTACAGAGTCAGGCCAGCCTGAAGTTCCTTTAGATAGACAGTTTGTGGCAAATGAACTAAATGTTGTGGAGGACCCAACGACTAGGACCTTGTAAGTGTATCTCCATACATATATGTTTCATTTTTCACATTATACAGGACCTACTTTCACTATATTTCATGAAAATGTATTAATACTTTTGTTTTCCCATAGTCCTCTTCTTTACGGCTTGCTGTCACATTTCCTACAAAATGCAGACGCTAAGGACAAAGTTTTTCTCAGAAACTCTGCCCCCTTGACCTCACAAAAACTAAACACCAAGGACTGCTGAACTGTGTGTATTGAGGTCAGTTGTTACTGAACTCTCAGGACTGTGTATTATGGTAAGACCACAGACTGTTAGTGTTGACTGTTGTCACCAACCATGTTGAAATGCATGTTTGCTCTGGCACTGGCTTGTGCACGCAGAGGTAAGAATACTTACCAGGACTGTGTTTTTCGCTCAGAATATTTTGAGATTGTGCCATGTGCTGAAATTATGTATATAACAGGTGACACACTTGTATATACTTCATGTTCTCTATGTGCCATTATAAATAAGACATTTAAACAGTTGGGATCACTCAAAATAGATAACAGTCTCTGTACCAGTAATATTTTGGGGATATTTGAAAGTAATGAGTTGTCTGCAAATACAGTTAGTTTCTTCTGTCGGCAGAATTTGTAAATTTAGATTAGAGTTAGTAGATGAAATGGCCCACACATAAATTCATTCACATATTTACTGTGGAGATAAGTGCTTTGTAGCATAATGCAGGGATACAGCTGATCTTTTACTGCCTTCCTTCCCATCTGAGTGTCAGTGTGTAAATAAATAAATAAAATGCATGAAAGAGTTGCCAAGAGAAGAAAATGGTTCTGAAAAGCAGGCACTTGTCTAAATAGCTGTCTATGTCAGTGCATTGCCCTTGAATGTTTTATCCTCTTTTTTCCACTGTAAACATTCCATCTGTTGATACAGGCCTTGAGTTTTAGTTAGAAGACTTGACCTCCACGAATGTGGAGGCTATCTGACGTGCAAATTAAAGTTGAATTCGATTATATGGTGCTGATCCTTTCTTTGAATAGATGAATAGAATTTTCAATGAAAGTCATCTCTTTTCAGTAATAGTCAGATTATGTGTTCTTTTAAATAAGGGTGTGTGCATTTCAGGCCCCAGTGCGTAATGTACAGATTCACCACGTGGTGGCAGCAGTATTACTAAAGCAGTACTTCTCTCCACAAACACATAGGCTGGATTCCAATGTCCTCCCCAAGCCCTAACACCTTAAAGACTTAAATGGCATCAACTGGCATGAAGACTTAACTGGCCAATCATAAAGTCACTTCATGCCAGCAAAGTCTTTAAGGGCCCAGGGCTTAGCAGGACCATTGGGATTGAGCCATGGTATATGCACATGGTCATAGAATAGAGATAAAAATGCTTAGAATTAAATTTATTTGTATGTAGGAGGTTTCTGTTGCATGGAGTTTATTAGGATTATGTCCATGCACACACATAAAATTATATATGTTCCTTCTGACTACACACAATATGTAGCACTGTATGGTCTGTCTGCCCATGTCAGTGAATGTAGTGAGGAGAGCTGTCCTGTTTCTCCCCAGACCTCTGTTCTGGAGTAATGAATAGCAGTCATAACTCACCTGCCAAATACCAAGGGGCAGTGCTGTGTCCCGTGTCTGTATAAGGACAAACCTTCCCACCAAAGACTACCGTAGTAGACCACCAGTGTTCCTTAACAGCTATTGGATTTGATGAGGTTGATATGGTTGGTAGGCCATATGATTGGGGGGGGGGCTTTTCACCCATTTTGTTGGGAAGAGTTTTACATATAAATTTACATATACAATAGTATTGTCTCATGGCACTTTACATAGCACCCAAGAGCAACGGGGGCAAGGAAAAACTCCCTTGTGGTAGTTAGTCTAGGAGGAAACCGTGTGCAGATCCACAGCTCAAGGGGGCAACCCAACTGCCAGGGGTCATGCAGAAAAAGTACAATCAGTAGTTCACATGATGGACTGCAATTTGTCCTCGGTTTTAGCTGTGCTACATCTCAACTTTCAGAATTTCCCCATGTTCCATTAATGGAAATGCTGTGTTCTTATCAACCAAAGGCTGATGGAAACATTAGATGTAATGAAGCTACCAAGGATTTGTCTGAATGTTTATTAAAACTGGAACAGAATCCTGATGGGTACTGATGGCTTTTAATACCTGCTTACTGAGGACACCAGTATAATCATGCAGAAAGACCCTGTATGTGTGAACAGATAACAGTCAGGGTTAAACTCAATAACACTTCTTAAGCTTCAGCAGTGTCAAATATGAGTGGTGTTTCAGAGAGTCCAAATTACTAGACTATGACATTCCAGTGAGGTCAAATCAATCCATAATAACTATGGCAATGCTTAACAGTGTTGCCATCTAGGGACATAGAGATAGGAAAATGTTTTCAGATAACATATTTTGAATGAAGGGTACTTCAATAATAGTTGTATCTGTGACGAGTGATAAGGGTTTAAGTAAACAACCTAATTTGACACTTGTAGGTTGCTCTCACAGTATTTATGGCTACTCTGCTCTCATAGAGTCTGCTTTGGGTTAATGTGCAGACGTCACACTTCAGAACGCTGGTGCAATTTCTGCTGCACAGGTCTATTTCCTTTTTTGTTTAGGTGTATGATCTTCCTATTCAGTCAAGTCTTTCCTGTAGTCGACTGTCAGTCATGCAAAGCCACTGCTTAAAAAAACATAGAGCACAAACCTGCCCATATCCTATGTCACTAATCAGTGTACATCACGCTAACACCAGAAATACTTAGCATTAGAAGAATTTATGTTATCAGTGTGAAATGCACTAATGATGTTATGAGAATTGGACAGCTTTTTGGAACTCGCCACACTGTGCCATTTGAGCTGAATCATTGAAACAAATTCCCAGGACTCTTTGGCTATAATGGCTTATATTACAGCTTTGTTTGATATTTCATGCAGGATATGATTCAATATCAACATCAAACCTGCCCTGTAGGTTATTAATGCTGTCAGTATACTCATCTTCAACACCTCATATGGTAGTATAGATAACAGCTACTGGTGTGTTCATGTTAAGGACTAAACAGCCTATAACTAGCATTGGCCACTACCTCTATATAGCACGTCTAGACAAGGTGCACTGTAATGAGCTCCAAACAACCACATCATTTAAACTGACTAAATAATCTAATCAAAATGTTTAGTTAGACTACCACTATTACTCTGCACACTGTGTCTTACGCAGCATTGGAGTTGAGAGAGGGATGCCTTCAGGTGGCCCTTTATCGTCATGGAGAGAACAGCATGAGCGCGGTGATGAAGGGTACTGTTCTGCTATTTTCCGCATTGGAAATGGAATGGCTCCAGCGGGTGCTTGCGGGAGCTTGCTGGCGCGGCCCGTGGAGGCGAGCTGATGACCTGCGTCTCTCTCTGCATTCCTGCATTTGAGCTCTCTCTGGCTTTTTTTCCACCGGGGCTCCCAGTGGGAAGGGAAAGTGCATGGCCTGAAACGGGTTGTCCAGCAAGAAGCACTTCTAGAAGAATAGAAGCAGTGTCATAGTGGCACTTCTAGAAAAATAGAATTGATGGCCACAATACTTGCAATACTACCTTTAAAAGAAAGCTTGTAGTACAACCAAAAAAATTGAATAAATACATCTTTACTGATTATGATGAGAATCAGTGGTAGAACTTGCAGGTCTGTGAGAAATGAGCTGCAGATGAAGTTCATGTTCTCTTCCATGTATTCCTATGGAAGGTATAAAGTCCTCTTGTTTTTGTCAGAGCAAATATTTATCTACTTTTCTTATATACAGTGGGTCCTATGATGCTTCACTCTTATAGCCTCTCACTATGACACTTCAGATTATGTGATGATAACAAGAGCATATTTATTTGATTTAAATATCCTGCAGAGAGGCAAATGGATAAATAATACTCGCTTTTATGGCTTACTGAACCAGTAATCAGTCTGAGCATTGTCAGCCCAGCTGACAGCAAATGAATGTTGGAACACATCATCTGTAACAGTGACGCTTGTGATTTTACAGCAGCGAGCATTTAAAAGGAGGTTTGTGTAAATAATGAAAAGCTATTCTTATATGCTAGTGGTTGTCTGTCTGTTTCTACAATGCTATTGCTGGTGCACCATATAAAGTCAATTGGTTCAGAGCGTTTGGGCTAGCCCTTCGAATGCAGAATGCTCCTGAGATTCCTGGCAGACCCCACTGGCCTTATATGGCACAACACAGCCCGTGCAGGGAGTGTACATCTTCCTCCTCTCTTATTCCTGGCTATATCTCTCTCTGTCTCTCTCTCTCCCTCTCTCTGTTTATTTGCCCCCTCCCTCTCTCTCTCTTTCTGTCCCCCTGTCCCTCTCTAGGTTCCTGGTCTCTCCCCATCCTGTGTTTGCGCCCATCAACATGCAGCTCTTGATACAGACCAGAGACGGGGGTTCTCTTTCCAAACCCCTTTTTGTGCTCTTGGACATCTCCACCTCAGCCACTGTCATGAAGTTTGTGAGCATACCAGTCTCTCCTTGTTCCCTGGAAACATCAAGCATTGCCTGTATGATTTATTGGACAAAATAGGAGGTTGTCCTTATATAGGAAGTTCCACCAGAGAGAAAAAAAGAGTTGTGGGAATGTGCTTTGAGGGGTGGATGTAGAGGAATGTGATTTCCGTAAAGATAGGGGACACAACAAGGCTTGAGAGACTTGCCTTAACTGAAACATTGTAATCTAGGGAGTCTCCATGACGCCCACTCCTCTCTGCTGATTCTGTCTCTCTGGAATCCCTACTTTGACAAGCAACATTGCCTTTTCAGTTGAAGGAATAGGAGACATTTTTAGCATTCATAAAAATTACAGTGACTGATTCCTCTTGCTGTGATGTATTCGTGTCAAGAACTTCAATTTGTATCTCAGAGGGAGGCCAAGTGCCTTAAAATGTTTCAGAAGCACAATATGCTTTTTATTAGAGGTTTTGTCTGTTGTCATGTTGCTCCCTGCTGTTCCAAAGACACATCATGATACATCAAGATTTAGACGTTTTTAACAAAATTTTCACATATTTCTTGCCTGACATGTTACGTTAAGCCAACTGTTCATCGATCAGACGTAATGTGTACGTTGTGTGCTTGACGTGTGCTTGACCTGTCAGAGGTACTTCACAGCAGCCCAGGGGGATGTAGAGACGCTCTTGCGCAGAGGGCATGAGAAGCGGATGTTTAACACCCCTTCAGCATCCAGAGCGCTTGAGAACCTATGGAGGAGGTCCTGTTGTGGCAGCCCCTCCCTCTAATACTGCTGCGTGCTTTAAATGTCCTTCTGAGGTGATAGCTGGCTAATTTGGACTGTTCGTCTTTGGAGTACCTCGTCGACACAGGACTCTCCAAACCCTAACTTTCCAAATCCAACCCCCTATTTGAATCAGCTGCAATTCATGTAAGTGCTTTTGTTTCTGGTTGGTTTCTCTTGCTTACAAACAGTTGGTGACAGGTGCAATTTTATTGTTAGAATGGATTATAACATTACGCGCTGCACAAAATTGACTTGTGAAATGAGTTTTCTTAACTAATACACTGAGACTATTTGATGAGGCCATGTTTACCATGCTAACAAAATGTATAGCTGCACGTCTCCAATTTTCCTGTCATTGAAATGAACTGACAACCTGGTGCGTCCCTTACAACAACTGCTTCGAGTGGCCTACCGAACTTCAGTTCAAGTAAATAATTTCGGCAGGAAAATATTACTGTATTGCATTGTACTTACACAAAATGCATGGCAAACAATGTATTGGAGAGCAGTAAGCTGTTGTTCTACTGTATGTCCTCAAAGTAGCTTACACAAGATGCTCATATGTTCAGTTATTTTGCCAGACTGCTTCAGGTTCGTACAGTAGTTTATATGCTTCAGCAATGGTGTGACACAAAAAAATATATTCTCTCTACAGAGTGACATCTACAGTGTAGGAAACTGTAGTGTAGACGGAATAGCATGTCTAACGCTAACCAGACATCTTCCTGCTATCCAAATATGGTTGTTAAATGTGACTTTTCAGTTGAACTTTGTGGTAACCATTTGAATAGACAATGCATGTTGTCATCAGCAATCTACTAAACAATAGAAAGAGGATTGCTTTCTCGTTATGTATTACTGAAATCTGTAATGCTATGTGTTAGAGACCAATGTACAGATATTTTAAGCTGCGTGCGTGTGTGACATGAATGGATTCAGATGCACTGCAGTGGTTAGATGTCTGGTAGCCAACTGTCTCCAATTTCATGTTTCACAGTTCAGGTGAATTTTCAGTTGTAGTCATATGCACTGATTAGAAGAGAAAACCAGTAAGATTATTGCCTTAAAAACGTGAAAGTTCTAAACTGAAGGCACCACATCACACTCTTGAAGTGACATATTTCCTGGAGGAAGCTGTATGTCTCCTTGAAATTGTGAGGGTGACAGCTGACAGTTCCATGCTTTGGAATATAGATATTTTCCTCAGGATCCAGACTCGATCAAAGCAGTCATATGTTTGAAGGTGGCACCCTAATCATGTGCTGGTGGATTGTTAAGTAGTTTGCAGCCCCTATCTTTAGGCAGCACTATTTAGCTGTGTGCTTTGTCTCCACTAACGATTTAACACAATTCTGAAGTCATCTGCCCACGTCCCGATGCTATCACAAACACACACGTACACACACGTACACACACACACACACACACACACGTACACACACAAAAAAACAGCAGCCAGGCTGGCTCACATCATTACACCACCATATCAGCTGAAAACACCGGCAGAGAACAAACACCTTCTAAATATATGTATGTGACTCTCTATTTTCTTGAAACTAATGTTACTCAGCCACTACCTGTAAAGTAATTAGTTTCAGCCATTTTCATGCAAGTATTACAACAATTAAGTGCCACCTAAAAGCACATGAGAGATTTGTGCTGTTCGAGAGCAGTGTAGTGGTAATGCTTGAGGGGGTAGTAAGGATGGGTTTGTGGTGGATTTTACAGGCCCAGGGGTCACTGCTCAATTCCTCCAAATTGGGGGGTGTCACATGATGCTCTGGGCAACAGGCCCATTTTATAAACCTTGACCCCCTGTTCACTTTATCCTCTCCACAGTTTATTTCTGTTATGAAATATCTCATTTCCACCTGAAATGCAGCTGCTGTGTTTAATAGTTCCTCTGAGTTCTAGTGTCAAGTTTCAGCTTGAGTGAAAGGTTAAAGCATTTTGCAATGAATGAAAAGGGGATTTTAAAAAAGGAATAAGATACAGTAGGCAGGGGACAGCATCCTCTTGGAGTTTGTTTACATCCACTGGCTTGGGTCAGTGAGCAGGAGTGCATAACACAGGAAACTCCAGTGTTTAATTAAAGTCTCCAGGCCTCATCAGCTCAGCCCTGGGAATCTCCTACTAATGAGCTGGAGCCACTTAACTCCATGTGAACCATCAGCTTTGAAACTGGATTTCAGTTGTGCAATTGTGGAAGTGCTCGCTCTCAACTCTTCGATTGGAAAATGGCTGGGGCAAATTCAGTCAAAGATTTTGGCAACCGAACTATCAGTGGTCACTGAGTTGTGTCCTTCGTTTGATTAATTTGTCCAGTATATCGCTGTTATCTGTTCCTCACTAAATAAATCCTTCACCTATGCTAAGGCCTATCATGTCAGCAAGGCAAGAGTCAATTCTTTAGCAAACAATGCAGATTAAAGTGTTGACCTTTGAGACTGTGGCATTCTTCACAGTAATATCCCGTAGATTCCACCACTTGTCAACAAACTTGTCAGTCTGTCAGAGCCAGCTGAACATTTGTCAAGTGTAGTGAGAAAGAACAAAGCCCTCTACAGTACACATATCAGAGAGAGAGAGAGAAAGAGAGAGCATCTGAGCTTGTACCAAGTACAAATGCACTTCCTGGGAATGTTGGAAAGTTGAGTAACTGGATCCTTTATTTTGGCTGTCATAAATGGTGCTTTTGCCAAGAAGTGTCTATTGAATCAATCTCTGCCCATGAGCTGTGCTTTATATGGTTGTGCATACGTTGTTTGGAGGTTGTACTTGGGTTCTGGTATTGTCATGTCCACTTAAGGGTTCTTCCAGGCTGTGTAGTCACACCCGCTTCATATCTGTTCTCTCATTTGGGTTTTCCTGCCCACAACAGACAGCAGTCTCTCTCCCTCTCCATATATTTTTCTGCTGTGAAGCCTAATATTTACTCACATGAACTGGCCCAGGGGGAGTGCTTAGAATGTGAAGTTGTGCTTCGCTAGAAAGGATCAGATGCTTCCCATGAGAAATGGAAGTTTATTTTTACCTTCTCCTCTGGGCTGGCAAGTCCTGCTCAGAGTATTGTCTATATAAGTCATTCACACTTGCACGTCAGAACTGGGCTCTTTGACTGAGTACTGAAGAAGTACTAAGTAAAATTTTATTTATTGTATTTTTTTTTACTGAAAAATGTAATGTTTGGAGATTTATCATGTAGATTAACATAACTGAAATTTTACAGTTGTGATTTTATAACATTGCTGGCATGCTCTTCTGCTTAAGGCAACGGTAATAACTCAGTGTCCAGACACATCGTATTTTTTCAATATTGCTGCACACGGCATTCACACATACACAGCCCGGTCTCTGTTGGTCATATAGGTGATCATGTATATATTTGTCTATATTGATCATATAGGTGATAGATTTTTCACATCAATTAACTGCACACATTGGCTTATTAAAAAGTACTAACACTAGAGGGTAGAGGAGAAGGGGACCCCATGTGCACCCCCCCCCTCCCCCCCCTCCCTTCCCTGCATATCCCCACTCTATGTTATCATTTTGGAGTAAACTGCGAGTGTAGCAGGAGACATACTATTCCCTATAAGGTCTTTGTTTGGGAGCCGACTTGCCGTGCTGTTTAGGTCTGTAGAAACAAGTCCACTGCGGGGAAGGTGCCCTTATATGGTAAATGCTGCATGGGACCAGCGCTGTGCGGCAAAGGAGAAGCAGAAGAGCTGGAGTTGGAAAAAAAAAAATTGTTGCCATAGCAATTATCATGCTATTATGTACTCCATGCTTGACTTTCACTAACCTCTGTGTTGTAAAGGCTCACATATGTAGTAATGACATCATGCCATCTTTACCCCAGAATTCCCTTAATGATTTCACTGCTGCTAAAAGGTGATGGTGTATATGATAGTGTATGTGTGTGCATGTTTGTATGTGAAACACAGATAGTAAGAAATAGGGTTTGGTTTGCATAGAAATAGAAAAATTGTCAAATGGAATGATTTAGCTGAGTAATGCAGTGTTTAGCACTGATGTATAACTAAGGCCACTAAATGAAACACCGTGTAAAGCCCTGGTAGTATATTGGGACTTGTTTTTTTCAGAATAGAAATTTGATATCATCACCTCCCTTAAACATTTATCCAGTGGAAAATCATGACTTTTTACCCCAACGTTATTAAAATAATTTTTATAGCATCATTTGAACCATATAGAGAATACATTGCACTCTCACATTTTTGCAAATTTGCCACCTTATGTTTCATCTGCATGCACAGAACACCTCTGACCTGTTTTGTGTCGGTGGAAGAGGAATCTTCACTTGCTGTGACCAGGCAGGACCAAATGATTTATCAGTGACCAGTGACCACTTACATAATTTATTGACAGACTCTTAATTGAGTTAAAATTGTCTGTTGTTTTTTTTGTGACAGTCCTCCCTACCCAATATCCACCATGTCTAAGAAGCAGATGACGGAGGATGAGAAGTTCCTCTTTCTGGACAAAGACTTCATCAACAGTCCTGTGGCCCAGGCTGACTGGGCAGCCAGGAAGCTGGTGTGGATCCCCTCAGAGAAGAATGGCTTCGAGGCGGCCAGCATCAAGGAAGAACATGGCGACGAGGTGTTGGTGGAGCTGGCAGACAACGGCAAGAAGTTGACCGTCAACAAGGACGACATCCAGAAGATGAATCCACCCAAGTTCAGCAAGGTGGAGGACATGGCTGAGCTCACTCACCTGAACGAGGCCTCAGTGCTGCACAACCTGAGGGAGCGCTATTTCTCTGGCCTCATCTACGTGAGTGTGCCCTCTGTCTAACGGACACAGACTCTCACTGCTGGGAGAAGAACAGAGACACACAAACAAGAGAAATGATTATGCAGTAATATTAATCAGTTACCCTCACACTGTACATACAGTCCTGTTTTGTCCATCATTTGGAGGGGCAGGAAAGACATGCAGATGTATTGGATATAATGTGTGTGGTTATGGATTGGTACAGAATATGATTTGGATGTAGAGTTCATCAACTTTGCTCCTACACACAGAGATGTAACTGAAATCTCTCTCTATCTCTCTCTCTCTCTGTCTCTCTCCAGACCTACTCCGGTCTCTTCTGCGTGGTGGTGAACCCCTACAAAATGCTTCCCATCTACTCAGAGAAAATCATTGAGATGTACAAAGGAAAGAAACGTCATGAGGTTCCCCCCCACATCTACTCCATCACTGATAATGCTTACAGGAACATGATGCAAAGTAAGGCCTACAGACTATAATAATCAACTCTTCAGTTTATTTATTAATACAGACATAAATGCAACTGCAATAGAAGACCTTGGGATGTTTAAGACTAACCTCTCACCCCCTTTAGAGTAATGCTTTGTCTCACAAACATTTATCACAATAATTTTTTGTCCATGTCAGCTATCTGCATAAAAGCGGCAGCTGCTACATAACTGCTGTCCTCCCTGAAATCCCTAACAGTTAAAAATGCTTAATATGCATTAAGTGCTGCGTTGTTGAGAGCTGGTTTAGGGCAGGAAGGCAGGAATCACTTAAAGAGTGGTTTGTGTTTTGTTGATGGGCCATACGGTAGTGTAGAGAGTTTGAGAGTTGGGAGTGGTTTGTGCGCATGTACATTGGTTAGTGTGAATGTCTGTGGGGGTGGTTGGTGTGTTGAGACTAGAAACAAGATATATCTTTCTACCAGCTTTAAACATGTGTCAACATCCTCGTCACCCTTGTAGCTCGTTTGAGGCTGAGGCTGATCATGGTTCAGTGGCACGCGCCGTTGCACCATTCCACAAGACCTTCACTGATTGAGTTTATGACCTGCAAAAAGATGCTAACACTGCTTTATGGTGCCTTTGACATGTCCAGTGGAACCAGGCACCCACTCCTGGAGCACAGTCTCCGGCTGTTTAATACAATGCCTTTCAAAAACTGCAACATGATGGGCAGCTGATGTCTAAATGTGCCTTGTGGTTTTGTGTTGTGAAAACATGTCTGGGTTCTCAAAGGGGGGAGGCTCTGAGTTCCCACAGGCTTTTAAGTTTTCCTCCCAGAGTCATGCCCACTTGACCCTGGCGGGACATTAAAAGTTTCCGGATCTCCCGAAAGAGTCTAAATGAAAAATCTGGGGGCCACATGTAAGCATGTAAGCATGCAGCCATCCATGCATGACTGCGTATGATTCTGCAAGTGCTGTTATTTGAGTTTATGGAGGTTCCATAAAGGCTGTAGATCTTACATTGATAGTGCGTTTTCACAACAACCACACACATATAACTATGGGACTGAGCAGGCATCCACTTGACAGGAGCCCAACTATTTGTCTTGAAGGTGGCTACATATCGTGGGCCATGGATGCACTAGGATTATGGAACAGCAGACTGGCATCTCATCTGGCATCCAAATCTAAATCAATTTGAACAAGGAGAAATCAACTAATGAAACACTTATCAGCATCCTGATTGCATTTCCTGGCTCAGCTACTCCGAATGGGAGTACTTTTAATGGGTTATGGTTGATCACTGTTTTATTGTAGAATCACATTTTCTTCAGTGTAAGTCATTGAGTATAATTACAGCCTCTATTGCACAACAGTTTTACAGTTTCTGCTTTAAGTGGGAAACTTTCAGTATGTCAGAGCCAGAGTTTGAGGCTCATCAACTTACATTTAGACAGTCTGCCATGTTTATAGTTGCAAACATGTCAAAGCAACATGGCCATACTGATGTCATTGAGAACTTACTCAAAACTCAACAGAAATCTTTGAGTTATCAGCCATGTGACTCCAATTATCATTAAAAGCAATTCAGCAGTTATGTAAAGGGGTGTGAAAGTAAATTTGTAAAAGGTTGTATGCACATTTTGTTTTTTCATAGTCATAGTTGCTTCATGTATTGTTCCCTGCAGTAATATTTTTTATCACACAACAATATAGTCATCATGAGATTGGATTGGTAGATGACAGTGTTGTCATTGATGTAGGCCTATGTTCAGTGTAGTGGTTTGGTTTAGTGCAGCCACATTCATAGGAAATGGTAAAGCTGACACATTTGGTTTTGGAGGGCAAGCTCAGCCCTTTGTTGCTGTTGGGAACTAAAGTGAGCGATCATGACCTGTCTGCTGGACGCTAACACTGAGGCCAGAGACACAGAGAGCCATCAGTCAGATAATGTGAGACGAGCAGCCATGGTAGCAAAGCAAAATGCAGACCTCCCTCTGGGAAGACCTGCATTCCTTCAGCAGGACTTAGGAATGATTACGCTTTGAAGTCCACTGAGATCTTCATGCTTCCCTGGCTGTTGCCCATGTCATAATTTGACATGAGGAGAGGTCATATGGGAGGATGGGTGTGTATGTGTGTGTTTGGAGATGGGGGGTGGGGTCTTTCTGGCAGCTTTCAACATGATACTAACATAAGTCACCATCGCTCTCTTCGGGTGCATGAAAACAGGACAGATGAGCAGCAGACTTGAATTTTATGTTAACTTACATTTTGAAAGGCCCTTTCGGCATTTTATGTAGCAATTGCTGACAATGTCTATGTGGTTTTGTAGTTGGTTCGACTGCATGGTTTGTCACCAGCAATTAGAGTGTTTACGGAGAAACTGTCTTAGATAGTCTGTGCAGATGCAGAGTATAATTTCAGCTCTCTCTAAAAGCCCTCTGTTCGTCGCACTGTCTGTCTTGGAGGTTGTCCTTCAGTGCTGTGTTTGGTTCTGTTATGGATATGGTCAAAGACCTGGTTGCCCAAGCTTGTGCCTTAATTAGGAAGAAGTAAAGGAACAAGCAGCATGTTGTGTGTGGACCCAAGCCCAGAGTCAGACAGAGGCCAAAGTGAGCAGCACCTCCCCGACGTGTTTACTGAGAAACTGGTCTCTGGTTGACATAAGTTGCTTTCGTAGAGGAACTGCACGTGTACAGGCAAATCTGCTATATTCATACACAGCCTATGGCAGAGATGCCACCAGTGCTGTAGTATTTGCTGCAGTCTTCCAGTGCGTCAGCGGAATGGGAATTCCTGGGGATTTAGGAAGGGGTCATGTTTAGATTGAGGCCAAAAATCCCAAATCCCTCTTGATAATTGATCTAATAGAGGCCAAATGGCTCTCCTCAAGATTGAACACCTCCAGACCAGCGCTAGCTTCTCTGGCTGAGGATACTCTTTCAAAATAACCTTAAATGGAGATGTGTGACTCTCAGAGGGATTTCCACATTTTAAAGCACGATTTGTGTGTTATCTCATTGCAGGGCTTGTTGTGGTTTTATGAATCACGTTGCCTTTTTCACCCCCTAGAGAGTAACTCTATACTGTATTTCATGTGATTTTGTTTGGGAAACACTGTGACAGTAATGGCCACTAATTTGTACTTTATTTATCATTTCCACACAGATCGCGAAGACCAGTCTATTCTCTGCACGTAAGTTACACCACAAATGCATTCAAACTGTTATTGTCATTAACCTGCAGGAGCCATACCCAATATTTGTGACTGATGATCTGTTCATGCACTGTAACTTGTTGATCCTGTGCATCTTTACAAGACAATTTATTATTGTTTATTTTGACAGGAGGCAACAGTATTAAAAATACAGATGTGTACAGTGAACAGCATTTACATGGGCCTATAGTCGTGTGTGTCAGTGTGGGAAGTGTAGGACTGTGGAAAGCTAGGCTGTGATTGGCCAGGAAGCCTGCAGCTGGTATTTGCGTTTTTGTGAGAGTGGCTGGCGTGCAGTGGGAACTGCACAACAGAGCCCTAAGGGTCAGCTCTCTTTAGAAGCGGCCTACTCACAGGAAGTGTGCCCTCTGCACCGATGCTAAAGCCAGATAAACCCTGCCTGTTTGTTTGTTTCAAACTATCTTCATGAACACTGTCAGTTCCAGGGGAATCCTCCTCCCTCCCGTGCTAAGCTAAGCAGCAGCCATGTTAAATGTGTTAGCTGGGCTCCACTGAACTGTGGGCTTAGTGTGTCATTGACACTGGAAACACATGTGTCACCGCCAGTTTGTTTAAGTCACTTCCATGTCATGTCATCACTGATATGTCATCCAGTCAGCCATAGCCACTCTATTTTGGAATAGAGTCTGGAGCGCTAGTGCCTGCATCTCTGTGTGAGGCTCACAGTGCATTTCCTGTGCTGCTCCTACTGAGTCCAGCAGAGGAAATGACAGCTGCACTTGGTGGTCTCCATCTTGTGCAGGCTGATGTTTGGACACACCAGTATTTGCTGATCACATCAGAGACACTTCCGGAACGGGTCCAGCCATTTCCTAGGGGCTTGTTTATAGAGATCACAATAATTTTCCTGTTTGTTTGGTGGGGCAATAATGTACAAACGATAAGAACATTTGACAGTTCTGTAGGTATTTCACGTCTTGGAACAGTGATCTGTTGCATGAGAGCACCTACAGTCTTGAATTAGCCATAAAACAGGCTATGAAATCATTGAGTAACTCAAATAATTCTAAAAACATGAGAACAGACGTTGATCTCGCGTCACTAAGACACATGCAAACAACTAGGAGTGACCCCACAGGGGAACGCTACACCTATACAGTTCTTTGTGGGCTCTTATGTAATGCTAAAGTAAACACGAACTGAGCAAGGCAGAAATTCCTTTGAATCGTTTATGTCAGTTACTGGAAGCATGTATGTGTTTGGGTCGGGAGAAGAGGATTAAAACGCGAATGCCCTCATGATCTCAGTGCTATGTGCATGTTATTGGTCATCAGAGAACACAAACAGTGCAAAGCCATTCAGCAGAATCATGTTCTGGTCATTCGCTCAGGCAGATGCATAGGAATGGTCACAGCATACTGAGCTGGGGTGTTCTGGAAGGATCCACAGGTTCAGACATCACAGAACCTCTACACAGACATAGTATGCCATAGAATGGCACCAAAATAAATGATAATGAATTTAGATTAGGGGATTCAGAAGAGTGACTTTTAAGGGAATACCATATAATCCTTATCAGTTGACGCAACATCAGAAGAAGGCAGGGATGTTATGAAGAGACCACCACTCCACACATTGCTGTTGTATGCTAACGGCTAGGCCGGTAAGTTGGAGGTAGTTGGTGATGAGGAGGATGAGTATGTCCTTCTCTAATCCCAGCGGTAGGCTTCATGAGGAGAGGCAGTAACACTGCTGAGGGCAGGTCAGGCTTGTCATCAGAGGTGACCCAAGTGTCAGTCCTCTTGCCTTTCATCTCCTTTCTTGGCCTGTTAGGAGACTCATTTGGAGATGATGTCATGAATAACTAATGCTGGCTGCTAAAGGCCTGTTAGTCCCTCTAATGCCAACCAGTACATCTGACCAGTTGTGCACAGATGGGCTTCTAGTATTAACATTGATTGGACCGCTGTTGCTGACAAAATTCTGGCATTGAATAAAGAGCTCTGCTTTTACAGTAAAATGACAAATGCACACAATAACTTGAAACAGGGCTGTTTCCCTGGGAGTGAGTGATGGCCTCTGATGAAAACAGGCATTGCATCATTCTGTCATTACGTTAAAAAATCTGGCAGTTCAAACCTGTTTGAACCACCGGAAACATTTCTTTGGATTACTGTAATGTGTGAAAAACACATAAGGTAAAAGGTAGTGCTCACAGGCCCGAATAAAAAGAGAATGATGATGTCCACTGCCTGCCAAACAAGCCCCCCTTCACAAAGCCCTGTGAATCCCACACACATTTTGCCTTATAAGGAGATGTTGGAGGCAGCTGGTGGGCTGGGATCACTTGTCTCTCCCCTATCGCAGATCAAAGTCTAATAATACAACACAGCACTTTTTACACTCACAGTTTGCTCTGGTAGTAATGCAGAATAAGTCATAAGTCAGTAATGCAAAGAGAGCAGGTCAAAAGACCTTCTACCCAGTCAGAGTTTTTTCAGCCTCAGATATACAGTCATTTGGGAGTGTTTGTCACACACAGGATTGGACCTCTCATGATTGGGTGTTGACATCTTTACCTAAGTCTCTATTTAGAAATGTTGACAGTGAAGACACTTTAATGCATCATATTTCACAACAACACTTTGGATTTCCTCCAAAATTGCCAGCAGACACTGCATATTCTTTCTCCATAAACAACTCAATCCATCACACTGATTCCATGCACACAGAGATGTGGAAAGCGAGCAGAACAGCACTGCATGTTTTGATAACCTCCTGTCAGCAGTGTTTTTCAACCATGCCCTGATGCTTGCTTTGCAGAGGAGAGTCTGGAGCAGGAAAGACTGAGAACACCAAAAAGGTCATTCAGTATTTGGCAGTGGTGGCCTCCTCCCACAAAGGCAAGAAAGACACAAGCGCTGTAAGTATCCACACCACGGTGTCCTCAAGGCACTTTAACAAAAACCAGTCAAATGAGGTTAATAACATATAACCCTCAATAACATAACCTAATATAATAAACAAAAAAATTACAAAACCTTTAAGAGGTATTTATTGTTACTATACATGCAATAATATTTTCAGAACATGTAGTTTTATACTGATTATGTGATTTATTTACTAGAAGCTCTGTTTTAAACTGCAGATTAAAGCCGTACAAGAGTATAGGATAGCAGTGTAGCTGTTAGTGTGTAACTGAGCTGAACTAAGTGTCAGAAGTAATAGGATTATAAAGGATTTATGCTTCAACAGAACTGGGCATCTGTGCATGGCTGTAAATGTTTAAGTTTTAAATCTTTCACCATATCATTCCCAGTTTATGCCCATGTGTTACATTGCTATCAGCTAGCTTACAGGCCACTCACTGACTCTGATAACCTTGTATTGCAATTTCCTCCAAATAGCAATCAGGATCGGCGTTGTCTTTTGTGAGTAGAGGGGACTGTTTGGAGTTTCTCTGCGTGTGTGTGTGCGTGTGCAACTTTTGGGTCAAGAACTACTGCATGCTGGAGTTGATCACTGATATTGATTAAAAAAAGGTGAAAAAAGACTGTGGTCTAGTCTTTTAAATTAGACCCTCTTATGTGGATTGACACCGAGCTGCTTTAAACCCATTTGCAGTGGATTTGTAACTGAGGCGTCATGAGCAATATCTAAACCCTGGTATACAGTGTTTAGCCCCACTGTCCTATTTGTAGTCATGGGGGCACCGTGAAAGTAACCCTCATCTGAGACCTCTTTAACTCTTTCACTGCCAGAGCAAGTGTGCAACAGAGTGCCTGGCATTGAAATGGTCAAAGTCACCAGTCCTTGAGCACAGTGTGAGCATGCCGTACTCCTTTCCAGTTCATCAGTCAACCCTGATGGCCTTCCACAGACCTCATGCCTTCCTTCATCCACCTGTACCCTATATCCATCGTCCATGGTGATGGTCCATCAGTAACACACTCTGTCAAGCCCAAATGTGTGTTGTTTTGGATAATGCATTGTAATGCATTCACCATGCATTCACCATGTTGCCATAGGCCTGTACTATATGTTTGTTAGTCTCCCCACCAGTGGAGAGTATACAAGCTTTGGACGTCACTCCGACCCATCATGTGTCAATGCATAGTGAAGGTATTAGAATCCATTATTAGTATTTGAAGGGTATCTCATCCACTTGGGCTTCACAGATTGTGTTACAGGTTGATACCTGTAGTTATTAGTACTGGTACACCTTGATACACAGTGTGGATTTTAAAGCACCTTTTGCAATAATGCTTTTAACCGTAGAAAAGATAGTTTGGGCGCAGCTCTTCTGTCTGTGCTAATCTATGGTGGCACTATAGGAAACAGTCTTTATGTTCCTTGTTCCCTTCCGGGCAGTGCAGTGTTGCTGTCCATACTGTGGTGCAGAGTTAATACTGCACCCTCGTAATGACTGAGTGCCTACACATGTCCTGCAGGGGTGTGATTAAATAGCTGTGGTGGATTTCTCAAGCTGAGCCTGCCCTCTGATCCTAACTCTAGCCAAGCGAGTCTCATCCTCCCTAATCTCCTGTTTTCCTCCATCATGTCAACAGTCCTTTCCAAGATCTGCTCTGTCCTCTTTTGTTTCCTTGCTATCTCTCTGTGTTTCTCTCTTTCTCTCTCTTTCCTCCCAGTGTGTGAGGCAGGCAGGACTGTCCATTCCTGTGACAAAAACGTTCTGGTACATATCCTTTCCTCTTGGTCCTTAAACATAACATGCGATGGATGTAGATTTTTTTTTCAGTTTCTGCATGGGAAGCATTTGTCTTGTTTATGCAGAGTTTGTGATCATATAGCTTACCCAAACAACATTTTAACTGCGCATCATTGAGCTTGGCTAGGTTTTTGGGGCTGCTGATAGAATGAACTATCATCTGTTTGTTAACTTTAAAGAATTCAGAAGTTCTGACTGGCAGTGCACCACTTCAAGAGGGCTTGCCAGAAAGGCTGTGCAGTTTAGGTCATTCTGTTCTGTTTGTATTAAAGATTCTCAGGTTCTCCATCATCCAGACTCCTTTCTTAGTCAAAAAGAATTTGAAAAATGGGCCAACAGTGCCCTAAAAGGATTGTCTAGTTCAGGGAAGTTATACAGACAGAAATTCTGACAGTCACCAGATAGATCTGTAGGCTTACGGCTGTATAATAACAATATTGAACTCCTGCAGTACCCAAAATATATTGTATTATGCCAATATAATGTCAAATGCTGTATCTCAGAGCATCATTGCTCCTGTTTGGCTTATACTTCATTAGTGATTAATTGCATGAGAAAAGCACTTCTGTTGAAAAGTCAAATGAAATAAATAAAGTTCATATAAGGTTCATCTGACCTGATGCTCACCTGATTCCATCTTCTGATGTAAAGAAGCCAACAGTAGATCTTTGATCAGATGCATTAGAGCTACTGAAATGGGCATTGTGTCCTACTGTATTACTGACCCTCAGCTTTTCCTCTTGATCCTGACTGAGACTGGGCCAGTGTAGATGTCCTCCTGGACCTTGGCAGTGTATTGTCCTCATTTCCACAATCATGCTTGGGAGGTCCAGAGTTGACACTAATTCGCTGTGAGCATGTAGGCTGGCAAAGAACGTTTTGGAAAACAGTGAGAAAGTTTCTTTGTCTGTCTGGAGTTGTGGCATAGAGCTGCCTTGTAAAGCAATGAGTCAATGTGTGTTCTTTCTTCCTTTTGGTCATTGGTTTAGGGTAGATTGTGTAGCATGTGACTGGTAGAACACTTAGAGTGGATCTGCATGAGTTTCTCTCTCTTCTTACCACTTCATTGTGTGTGTGTGTGTGTGTGTGTGTGTGTGTGTGTGTGTGTGTGCGTGCGTGTGTGTGTGTGTGAGCGTGAGAGTGTGTGTGCGCATGTTTCTCAAGTCCAGTAAAAACCTGTGATGTTGATTCTCTAGGGTGAGCTGGAGAAGCAGCTGCTGCAAGCCAACCCCATCCTGGAGGCCTTTGGTAATGCCAAGACCATCAAAAATGACAACTCCTCAAGATTTGTGAGTTATGACCTCAAAACAACTCACTAATAAATACATGCTGAATAACTGTTGAACTATTGACCTACTGTTGGCAAAATACAGTATATATATTGTAACCAGATATGTTGCACATTCTCCATCTCCACTGGACACTGACTCCAAGTCCTCTTTCTTTCTGTCAACAGGGCAAATTCATCCGTATTAACTTTGATGTGACAGGCTATATTGTTGGAGCCAACATTGAAACCTGTATCCTAAGTGTGTGAAACTGACTGTGTGTATAACACTCCCAGCACAGCCTGGACTGTGAGAAGAAAGCCTGTGCTTAAAGCTCCTCGCTAAAAACTTCACTGCTCTACTGCTCTCACTCTCTTATGAAAAGTCACAAGGGTTGCAGTTGGGATTAAGCAAACACTGCAAAGCTGTTGGCACATTAGCAAGGGACATGAGGGGTTAGAAGCAGCAGAAGCAGTGGTTAATCTCACTTCATCACAAATATAAGATTTATGTTGAACCCAGGATTCTTACTTTTAAGCCAAAAAAAGCTTTTACACTTCAGTGTAAAATGACAGATATCTGAGACATGCTTTGGATCTCACGTCAAACACGCAACATTGACTTTAAGAGAAGTCCATGGTTGCACTGACAGCTCCTAAGACATGTTTCAGGAATCTCCTTGACAGACAAACTCATTCAGACCTTCTGGAGAAGTCCCGCTGTATCAGACAGGCCAAAACAGAGAGAGCTTTCCACATCTTCTACTACATGGTAGCTGGTGCAAAGGACAAGTTAAGAGGTACAGGGTATTGTTATGGACAAATAAGCAGTTTGATCATTGATTAAAAGCTGTTGTCATCATTATATTGACATGATGTAATGTAGTTCTTATGAGGCAGTAGAACTTCTAGGTCCTCAGGCCATTGTATGAAAAGGCCGAGGACTACCAACGGCTCTGGACCCATGGCTGATGTGTTTCAGAGGACCTGCTGCTGGAGCCCTGGAACAAATACAACTTCCTGTTAGAGGGCCACGTCCAGATCCCTGGCAATCAGGATGATGACATGTATGAGGAGACCTTGGAGGCCATGAGCATCATGGGCTTCACAGATGAGGAGAGGATAGGTAAAGCTCCCAGAGAAACAGTGGCCAGGTGGATTGGTCACTGAATGCAAATATTACACTGAGCTTTCAGGTGTGGTTCAGTCGTATACTCCAAGCTACATTCTTTTTACTTCTGTTTTTAATATCTTTCAGATATCCTGAAAGTGGTCTCATCTGTGCTGCAGCTGGGTAACATTGAGTTTAAGAAAGAGAGGAACCAAGAACAGGCTACCATGCCAGATAACACAGGTGATTAAATAGAGAATTTCACTCACAGACATGTATGTTTCCAAGTGCTCTAACAAACTTTCTAACTTACTTGTTTGTTTTTAGCTGCCCAGAAATTGTGCCATCTTCAGGGCATCAATGTCATTGACTTCACAAAGGCTATTCTGACCCCTCGCATCAAAGTGGGCCGAGAGGTGGTGCAGAAAGCCCAGACCAAAGAGCAGGCTGACTTTGCGGTGGAGGCCCTGGCTAAAGCCATGTATGAGCGTCTGTTCCGTTGCATCCTGGCCCGTGTCAACAAGGCTCTGGACAAAACCAAACGCCAGGGTGCCTCTTTCCTGGGTATTTTGGATATTGCTGGGTTTGAGATCTTTGAGGTTTGTGAATTTCAGATAGCAGGCAAGACTTTCTCACAATTTATGACGGACATTTTTTTAAACAATTTTTAAACCATTTTTAAACCACAAGCTAATTTCAACCCCCCTCTTCACAGGATAACTCATTCGAGCAGCTCTGCATCAACTACACCAACGAGAAGCTGCAGCAGCTGTTCAACCACACCATGTTCATCCTGGAACAGGAGGAGTACCAGAGAGAGGGCATCGAGTGGAACTTCATTGACTTCGGCCTGGACCTGCAGCCTTGCATTGAACTAATTGAAAGACCGGTTAGTGTTTCACCCCACATGCTTTTTTTTGACATTTTTATGACTTCATTCTTTACATTTTTTTTGTTTTCAACAGAATAACCCTCCAGGTATCCTGGCCCTGCTGGATGAGGAGTGTTGGTTCCCCAAAGCCACAGATGTTTCCTTCGTTGAGAAGCTTGTTAACACACAAGGCAACCACCCCAAATTTGCCAAAACCAAACAACTCAAAGACAAGACAGAGTTCTCTGTGCTTCACTATGCTGGAAAGGTAAACTTCAAACATTCTTTTGCTTCCATGCCACTTCTATTCCTTACAAACTGTCTATAGATGCCTTGAATTGTGTCAACGATCCACGTTACTTAGGTGTGCTACAACGCCACGGCATGGCTGACGAAGAACATGGACCCTCTGAATGACAACGTGACAGCATTGCTCAGTAACTCCTCAAATACATTTGTGTCTGATCTGTGGAAAGACGGTGAGAAGCTTGAGGTTTATTAGAATCAAATTATTTGGTTGGACTTATTGAGTGTTGTATGCTTTCGTTGCTGTTGCTGATGTCTTGTCTATAGACTAATCAAATGCAATCTATGCTCTCTCCCAGTCGACCGTGTTGTGGGTCTGGACACACTTGCCAAGATGAGTGACAGCTCAGCACCCAGTGCCTCCAAGACCAAGAAGGGCATGTTCCGTACAGTGGGCCAGCTGTATAAGGAGTCCCTGGCCAAACTCATGACTACTCTTCACAACACTCAGCCAAACTTTGTCCGCTGTATCATCCCCAACCACGAGAAGAGGGTGAAGTTCTTCACGAAACCTGTTTCTCAATAATGTCTACTCTTACAGTTCTTTTACATTTATAGATGAACCTCTGTTATTCAGTAAAACCTTCATCCATTTTACCATGATATTATGTCATATCCAGAGTTATGGTGACATGTGTGCTGCCAAGTGTCATGAAAGGCTAATTGAGTCTCCTCCTATAGGCTGGGAAGCTGGATGCTAACCTGGTGCTTGAGCAGCTGAGGTGTAACGGTGTCCTGGAAGGTATCCGTATTTGTCGGCAAGGATTTCCCAACAGAATCGTTTTCCAAGAGTTCCGGCAGCGGTAAATAAGTCAATGTCTCAAGATTAGTTTAAGGAGGAACATTGTTTTTGTTCAATATAATTTTATGCAATACGTGTTCTAAATCTGATATTGTTATTGATATTCTGGTAATGCTGCTTTCCATACAGATATGAGATCTTAGCTGCTGGTTCTATCCCTAAAGGCTTTATGGATGGCAAACAAGCTTGTTGCCTCATGGTGAGTTTATTAATTCATTATCATCAATCCACCACCATGTACCCAGAATCAGAGCCTTAGAACCTTAGGAAACTGACCATGAGACTGATTGCCCATTGGTGCTGCCGATGGTTCTTTTGCTGAATCAATGTGTTAAACTGGCTGCAAACAAGCTGGCAGATGTCTGCCGATGATGCCCAAATTTGGGCCACAGACACTCATCGGTGGGTCTGACACTATGACTACGTCTGACTGTCGGCCTGGTGTGCGCTCACTATCACAGGGGACCATGGCCAAATGAGTGTGTTCTCTCCTCTGCTGTGAGCCTTTGCTGACTCACATTTCTCCTTCCTCAGATGCAACACCTGGATCTGGACAAGAACCTGTACCGCATCGGTCAGAGTAAGATCTTCTTCCGCACAGGAGTCCTGGCCCAGCTGGAGGAGGAGAGAGACATGAAGATCACTGTTGTTATCATCGCCTTCCAAGCCCAGGCTAGAGGATTCCTGGCTAGAAAGTATGCATACTTATCACAGACTTTACATCTTACTAGAACTGAACTGTGTTGTGTTGTTCAGCCTCTATTTTGATAATACCTAAAAAGCCAGACTGACATATTCAACTGCACTGTAGGGCATTTGCCAAGCTGCAGCAGCAGCTGACGGCCATGAAGGTGATCCAGAGGAACTGTGCTGCCTACCTCAAACTCAGGAACTGGCAGTGGTGGAGACTCTTCACTAAGGTGAGTGAATGACTAAATGACATTCAGGTACTTTACCAAAAGGAAGTACCTCCTGTGAAATAGTGGTTGATTGGAGTCCAGGTTCACATGAAGATCATGAATTCCCTCATAGGGAAACAAGTACTTACTGTCTGCTTGGAGCAGGTAGCCATGTGATATGAATGAGTGTACTGAGTGGCCAGTGGTGTTGACCAGTCCCCCATTTGTGCTTCCAGGTCAAGCCTCTGCTCCAGGTGACCAGACAGGAGGAGGAGATGAGCTTGAAGGATGAGGAGCTGAAGAGAGTGCAAGAATCCGCAGTGAGGTTCGAGACGGAGCTAAAAGACATCACCTTAAAGCACACTCAGGTACATCGTATGTCTCTGATTTTACCGGCCATCGATTGCCAGCTCTCTAACATCACATTTCAGAGCCACCCATTGCATAATAACTGTATCTACCTTGCAAAAATGAAGGGATTCATTTATTTGGACGGTTTGGAAAGGAAGTACAGTAGATGTTTTCCAGTAACGGGATGTTGACCCTGCTCCTCTATACCACATATAAACATGCTGTGACTTCCTCATCCAGCTGGTAGAGGAGAGGAATCAGCTGCAGGAGCAGCTGCAGGCAGAGACCGAGCTGTACGCTGAGGCTGAGGAGATGAGGGTGCGCCTAGCCTCCAAGAAGCAGGAGCTGGAGGAGATCCTGCACGAGATGGAGGCCCGTCTGGAGGATGAGGAGGACCGTTCCATAGTCCTGCAGGAGGAGAAGAAAAAGATGCAACAGCAGATCCAGGTCCAGCTTCAGACTTGTAGTCACTTTTAAACAGTCTATTTTGAATAGGTTCATTAAGAAATGTATGTAGGTAAAAGTACACATGAACAACTAGGTCGCACTCTCAAATAATGTGTTAACATACATAACCATTCAACCAAGTTTGTTTCTCTCATTCAATCAACTTTGTTTCTCTTCATTCAATCAAATGTCTCTCTCTCTCTCTCTGTCTCTCTAACAGGATCTAGAGGAGCACCTTGAGGAAGAGGAGGATGCTCGCCAGAAGCTGCAACTCGAGAAAGTTACGTGTGAGGGCAAGATCAAGAAACTGGAGGACGATATCATTGTTATGGATGACCAGAACAACAAGCTACAGAAGGTAACTATTATCCACAGTGCCTGGCCTTGTATTGGAAATTGTGATGTTACATTTCATAGTTGTATAGCAATATTAATAGTTGATACATGTCGGTCTCACATTAAGTATCATAACAGCATTAATGTAACCCTGAATGTTTGTGGTTTCTAGGAAAGGAAACTGCTGGAGGAGAGGGTGGCAGATATGACCACTAACCTGGCAGAGGAAGAAGAGAAGTCCAAGAATCTCACAAAACTCAAAAACAAGCATGAATCTATGATCTCTGAACTTGAAGGTGAGTAGAGATGTCACTAGATTGGTAAGAGAGGTGTAGATTGTGAACTGTGATGAACTTCCCTGAAAGAAAGACATAGTGACATGACGTGATGAGAGAAAGAACGGCACTGCTGGTCAAGTGAAATCTGACTGTGTTGCTGATGTGTAGTCCGCCTGAAGAAAGAGGAGAAGAACAGACAGGAGCTGGAGAAATCCAAGAGGAAGCTGGAAGCCGAATCCAATGACATGCAGGAGCAGATAGCAGACCTGCAAGCTCAGATCGCTGATCTGAAAGCACAGCTCGCAAAGAAGGAAGAAGAGCTCCAAAATGCTTTGGCCAGGTAAAACTCTGGAGTAGTTTTTAGATTTTGCTTCAAAGGATGTACCATTCAAAGACATAATTGGCTCTAATACACCATAATATTTACTTCACTTTCACCAATGCTGCTGTTTATTCTGTGTGCTAGGCTTGAGGAAGAGACAGCGCTTAAGAACAATGCCCTGAAGAAAATCCGTGAGCTGGAAGGTCACATCTCGGACCTGCAGGAGGACCTTGAGTCCGAGCGTTCTGCCCGTAACAAAGCTGAAAAGATGAAGCGTGACTTGGGAGAGGAGCTGGAGGCCCTTAAGTCTGAGCTGGAGGACACACTGGACACCACCGCAACCCAACAAGAGCTAAGGTGGATTAGCAATTCTTTTAAACATTTTTTTCCACTCTTTCATTAAGTGTAAAAGCAATTACAGTCCGAGATACAGAAAACATACAATAGCCAAACCAAAAAATTTAACTTATTACTGAGGAAAATATCCACACTGCAGGTCATAATTTTCCATTTCATGGACTAGATGGCCATCTAGCTGTTGTTTAACACATTACATGTGTCACACAAAAGAAGCTTATTGACTGACGATTTGGTCCAAAAACCATCTTAACCAAAGTATGGAGTGTGACATGCTGTCTTGTGTGGGTCATGCCCAGGGCTAAGCGTGAGCAGGAGGTGACTGCGCTGAAGCGGGCCATGGAGGAGGAGAGCCGTAACCACGAGGCCCAGGTGCAGGAGATGAGACAGAAGCACACACAGGTTGTGGAAGAGCTCAACGAGCAGCTGGAGGCATCCAAGAGGGTAGGTGCATGCTCAACAACTTGTCAACTTCATTGCTTAAAGGCAAAGGTTATAGTGGTGCTCAGTAACAGTCCATGTGTCCATTATAAAAAGTAAAGTATTTTGGTTAGTCTAATTATCATGCTGGTTATAATGTAACACATTTAAGATGCATGCAAGAGACTGACTAGAGACGATCAGATGACAAATTCATGATGTGTAAACATCCTACAGGAGAAATAACTACTGATGCTGACTAATGCTGATTGACAAACTGGCTTAGATAAAAACAGTGAAATGAAGTGAAATGACTCTTCAGTCTATTACAAGAAATATTTGGAGTAGAACGACAGTAACTTTACAACCGTCATGTGCAGTCAACCAGTGGACATTTCAACATGTTCCCTTTGCTGCTCCAAGGTGAAATCCAACCTGGAGAAGGCCAAACAGGCACTGGAAAAGGAGACGTCGGAGCTGCACATCGAGATCCGCTCGCTCGGCCAGAGCAAGCAGGATGTGGAGCACAAGAAGAAGAAGCTGGAGGGCCAGCTGGGTGACCTCCAGTCCCGCTACAACGAGGGAGAGAGGCAGAGGGCAGAGTTGACCGACCGCGTCTCCAAAATTACAGTGAGTTCAGGACTTAAACAGCTGACCAATGTTACACATTGGTATACTATAAACTTCGACACATACCACTTGAATGTTATGCAACAGAGATGAAGTAGTCTGTAAGCGGTTTTCTCAGAATCCCCAAAAGCTCTGCTGGCAGCAAACCTAGCCCAGCTGTGTAAACTTTGCTCCTTTTCACACAAGTCAAATACAATTACAATTATATTATGCGAGTGTTGGGATTTAATTCAGTGGTGTTTAAAATATAGACTGTATCCACAGTTCCATTTGCTCTTCCTCAAAGGATTTATACTTTAGTATCAAATTTGAAATGTATAGCACACAACATAACTGCCCAAAAGAACTGTTTTTTTTGGCCATAATATAACATCATAAGCAATGCAGATTGACAGATTTTCAACCTTGCCATTGCAGGTGGAGTTGGAAGGTGTAACGAACCTTCTTAATGAAGCAGAGGGCAAGAACATCAAACTAAGCAAAGATCTGTCCAGTCTAACCTCTCAGGTCCATGACACCCAGGTGAGACATCACTCCTCCTTGTCTACAATGACCATATTCACACTCTTTGTGCTGGCCTGTCAACACTAAACCTGACTGTAACACTTCAGGAGCTGCTGGCTGAGGAAACCAGACAGAAGCTGCAGTTCTCCACCAAGCTGCGTCAGATGGAGGATGACCGCAACGCTCTTCAGGAGCAGCTGGAAGAGGAGTCTGAAGCCAAGAGGAACGTGGAGAGGCACGTCAGCACATTAAACATCCAGGTGAGTTTACAGTTTTAAAATGAGCACTAAGTTAACCATCTCACCCATCTTCCCATCATTTATGAGGCTGGGTGGAGCTAGATTAGAGCATAACTAATTGGAAATTATATCCTATACCCACAGCTGTCAGATTTCAAAAAGAAGCTTGAAGACATGGGTGGCAATGTGGAAATGCTTGAGGAGAACAAGAAGAAGCTGCTGCGAGACCTTGAGGCATCCAACACACAGTATGAGGAGAAGGCAGCAGCTTATGACAAGATGGAGAAGACCAAGAACAGACTCCAGCAGGAGCTGGAGGACGTCCTGATGGACCTTGACAATCAGAGGACTGTCGTTTCTAATCTGGAGAAGAAACAGAAGAAGTTTGACCAGGTCAGTGAGTTCAAATAATCTATCAGATGTCAAATAATCAACAACTACTCATCAAATGCCTGTTAGAATCCATCTCTATTGAAACTATTTCAGTCATTACCAGAGACATATTTAACTTGTAGCAAGTACTGTTGAGCTTAATTTAGTGCTAAGCTAACCTCTAGGATTTCCTTAGATGCTGGCTGAGGAGAAGAGCATCTCTAGTAAGTATGCTGACGAGAGAGACCGGGCAGAACAGGAGGCACGTGAAAAGGAGACTAGGGCGCTGTCACTGGCCCGTGCTTTGGAGGAGGCCCAGAGCTCCCGCGAGGAGCTGGAGAGGGTCAATAAATCTCTTAAGGCTGAGATGGAAGACCTGGTCAGCTCCAAGGATGATGTTGGCAAGAATGTAAGTTCATCCCGCTCTGCAGAGCATGAATATGATGAGAGACGCCCCCCCCCCCCCCCCCCCCAATTGATTCGTCAGATGCTTTATAGTTACATTATTGTTGCTATAGATCCTGTTGTAATGATCTATACCCCTTGTGTTGTCCTTGTGTTTCAGGTACATGAGCTGGAGAAGTCTAAGCGTGGCCTGGAGGCCCAGGTGGAGGAGATGAAGACCCAACTGGAGGAGCTGGAGGACGAGCTGCAAGCAGCAGAAGACGCCAAGCTGCGCCTGGAGGTCAACATGCAGGCAATGAAGGCCCAGTTTGAGAGGGACCTGCAGGGCAGAGATGAGCAGGGAGAGGACAAAAAGAGACAACTGGTTAAGCAGGTACAGGCCAAGGCAGCAGAGTTTCTCACACCGTAGAATCTAGACAGACTGACACATTATCTTTGACAATAAAAGCAGACCTAACTGACTGGTGTGTCTGCTTGGCAGGTGCGTGAGCTGGAGACAGAACTGGAGGATGAGCGCAAGCAGAGAGCCGGCATGGCTGCAGCCAAGAAGAAGATGGAGGGAGACTTGAAGGATCTGGAGGATCAGATTGAGACTTCCAACAAGGGCAGAGATGAGGCCATCAAGCAGCTCCGCAAGCTACAGGTTAGGCCAAAGCCAGAGTGTCTGACGTAATGCAGAAGTGTGTTAGTTTGATTGTGCTTTGGCTAACATATGCTTGTATTCCAGGCCCAGATGAAGGACTTCCAGAGGGAGCTTGACGATGCTCGATCTTCCAGGGACGACGTTCTGTCCACCGCCAAAGAAAGCGAAAGGAAGGCAAAGAGTCTGGAAGCTGAACTGATGCAGCTGCAGGAGGTACCAAAGCACAAACTCAAACTAGAGCTCATGTTACCTAATGAAATATCAGTAAGATATATCAAATATTAGTGAGACTTAGAGACTAAAATTTGCAATTTATGGTTTATCATAGGACTTGGCTGCTGCAGAAAGAGGAAAGAAACAAGCAGAGGCTGAGAGAGATGAGCTTGCTGATGAGCTTACCAGCAACGCCTCTGGAAAGTAAGTCTGGCAGTGTTCAAATGCTGCTACCACTTCAAACATGAATGCGTTAAAGCTCACCTAACTTATAATGAACACAACTTTTGCGACGTTTGCAGGTCTGCCCTTACAGATGAGAAGAGGAGGTTGGAAGCTAAGATTGCTCAGCTGGAGGAGGAACTGGAGGAGGAGCAGGGCAACATGGAGCTTGTCAATGACCGTCTGAGGAAGAGCACACAACAGGTATTATTGAAGGCAACATAACAATAGGACTGAATTGAATGCATGAATTAACATTACCCGTCCAGATCATGTATGTGTGACATATGATTCATTATATGACTGTGTACGGTACAATATGCCAGGTGAATGCTACATGATGACATGCTGCTTAAACCTTAGGTATAAGAGTTATTCTACAAACTACACGATGCTCAGTCTCAATTTGGTGTGCATCATCTCCCTCAGGTCGACCAACTGAACAACGAGCTTCAGTCTGAGCGTTCCACGTCCCAAAAGAACGAGAGTGCACGGCAGCAGTTGGAGCGGCAGAACAAAGACCTCAAGGCCAAACTACAGGAGATGGAGAACCAAGTCAAATCCAAATTCAAGTCCTCCATCTCTGCTCTGGAGGCTAAAGTGGCTCAGCTGGAGGATCAGCTCGAACAGGAGGGCAGGTTTGTACAAATACACCAGCACACACCGCTGGAATACACACATACACACTGGCTCAGATCTCATGTGGCTCACTATGAAATGATGAAGTGCAGAGTGGTAGCATGTCATGGCGGTGCTGTAGTTGTGGTACTTGTGGACTGATTGTGTGTCTGATGCTGCAGAGATAAACAGAATGCTGCCAAGGCAATGCGGCAGAAGGACAAGAAGCTGAAAGACCTAATGATTCAGGTGGAGGACGAGCGGAAGAACGCTGAGCAGTACAAAGACCAGGTCAGCTGATGAACAGATTTTTTTTGCCTTTTCATTTTTTTTCCAGAGACTTTTCCCAGTTCACACCTTGGTACGACTGTTATTGTATTTTGCCAAATGAGATGCCTTTCTTGTCTGTATGCTAAGTTAGTTTGACAGACGTCTTGTTACTTGGCTATGATAGTACTATAAATACCACAAGGATGTCCCTTTAAAGACGTTTCCTTTTTAAAGTCTTATTTACCTCCTGAAATGTCTGGGGTTTACCATACCTTTGTTGTCTCATCCCAGGCGGACAAGTCCAACTCGCGGGTCAAACAGCTGAAGAGGCAGCTGGAGGAGTCGGAGGAGGAGTCCCAACGTATCACCGCTGCCCGCAGGAAACTGCAGAGAGAGCTGGAAGAGGCCACCGAGGCCAATGATGCCATGACCCGCGAGGTCAACTCTCTCAAGAACAAACTCAGGTATGAAAAGGTGGCCAGGGCTCCACAGACCCGTGTCACAAGACACAGATGAGTGGAGAAACACTCGCTTATTAAAACATTCAGCGTCTTACCAGGAATTTGATTTGATTCGGCACATTCCAACACTGACATCAGTCAAAAGGAAAAGACGTTTAGAATTCAAGCAAGGAGTCGGCAGCATATTGTCTTGTCTCTGTGTTGTCAAATTGTCTGTTGTTGTCTGTCTTTGTCTCACGACCTGTCCTTTCCCTCTCTGAGCTGAAGCATACCGCCTCAGTGCTCATCCCAGCCTCATCAAATGCTAAAAGATGGGAACTATTTGCTGAAGAGGACATATTAGTGTTCAGTTCACAGTGCTCGTTTTAAACATCTGTGAAGATATTGACCAATGTGAAGTGGTGAATATACAGTGGAATTAAAGCCAACAAGAAACTGACGTTTTTGGAATTCGAGACTTACCTTTTGTTCTCGGGATACAAGCAGTCAAAGTGTGTCTGTGTCTGTTGCAGAGGCAATCCTGAGCCTTCACAGTGACTATGCAGGTACCGCTGCACCCAGGAGTTGATCACATTGTGATACCTTTTCTGGTCACAGAGCACCTCTTGCGTTGATCTTCTCTCTTTCAGAGTGAAATATGGTTAATTTTATGAAACATCAGATCTGTTCTTCAGAAGACTAAAAGTAAAGCCAAAAGGTACCACAATGAAGAATAGGTCTTTTAATTTGACCATATTTCTCTCTATATCAGGGCTTGGTTTAGAGATCTAAACCAGACTCATTTGCTTGTTCAGTTAATGGCTTTATTGATAATGTGATCTCCTAAATCTGCCTATCTAAACAGTTACAAACTGTGTTCACTTGTTTTTTTTTTTCCAGCCTTTGCTGTTTAGTCAAGCAAACCCCTACAGATGAAAGGTCAAAAAAAATCAAAACTCAAAATCATTTAGGTTTAGCATGATCAGATTTGAGACTAGACCAAACTCTCCCTAACCTAAGCAAGTCATTATTGGTGGGTCTAAAGCTCAAACATTTTGGAATGCTCTGCATTTCAGATGTAAACATTTCTTAACTGGCAAACAGTTGCTTTATGTTAAAAAAGACAAAAGCCTGTGTAATGTTAGTCACTGATTATCAAGAGCCTATTTGCTGGATACTCTTCAAGCATTTCAGAATGTGCAGCAAGCAAATTCACTCATCACAAATCGCTTACAGCAGTTTTACAGTATGATTAGTCGGGTCATTTGGCATGATGACGTACAGAAGCAACTGTTCACATGTGAGAAATGAATTTTTCTTTTAAAGGAAGGGTAAGCGATTCTAAGCAATCTCTGAACACGTAACACTTTTTGTAACATTCATCAGATATCTCCTTACCACATAGGAGCTCTTTCATAAAGTACCCTATGGGGGAAAACTAAAAACATCTCCCTTAAACAGTAACTCAACACAGTGTGGAGTCTCTCAGGAAGCTGTGAGGGGAGGGGTGTGTTACTCAGCTTTGTTTGGTTGTTTGGTCCAAAGTGTTGCTTTGGACAAAAGTGTTAGTTAAGAAACATACATCAGCTTCAGCATAGACAAACGTCAACATCGCTTACCCCACCTTTAAAAGCAGAAAGGGTAGTTCTCTTAGACCTGTAATGGTGCCAGGAGGCTGGTCAGAGCTCTGAAGGGCTTTGTTTGACTCAAAGCTTTGAAGTGTTGCTGCTGCTGCTACTGCATTCTTGTTTCATCTCATCACACCACCCAGTTCTGAGTCTACACAAACAAAACACAGCACATAGCACAAACTCTAAAGGGGCTAATAATAAACGTTTTATATGTAATATTTGATATTATTATATTATAATATTATATTATACAGTACACAGTTACTACTAATGTTTTCAAATTCATCATTAAACATTTTTTGTGCTTTTAAAAACGTCTGTTTATCACTATTTTGTCTGTTCATTCCCGTAGCTATCATACATAAAGTACCCCTGCTGCATTGCACAATCCCAGGTTTTATTTTTAAACACGAGTGAGCATGACCCTCTATAGACAGAACCATACCCACTCAGTTGAATTGTTCAATAAATAGTCCTGTAGGAGAAAGACACATGAAAAGGGTGCAAACATAAACATATAGCCAAGGGTTAACCTAACCCTAACCCTATTCACTTTGGAGGAATGCTTTGGGTTGATGTTAAACATTTTAAACATAATTCTCTTCATATGACTTTCTTGAATTTTCTGCATTTGTGTTGTTTTATTTCTTTTATTCCAGTGGATTTCAGGTCACAATCAGCTGATACTACAAGTGCTTTTACCCATCTCAGCTGTATTGCTCTGATCTTTGACCGATCTAATAACTGGCCCTGTGATGTTTCAGACGGGGCGCAGAACCGACCTTCAGCAGCACGCCCAGGCGCACTGGTGGAGGCAGCCGGAGAACGATGATTGACAGCAGTGACGCAGTAGAGGAAGACGGCGACATGGGAGGAGATTACAATGGCACCAAGGGAGAGTAGAGCTGAACCAGCATCTTCCTCTCCTCTGCTGTTTCATAAACCTGCCTCATCGATTCTAAGCACACATACACACACACAAACACACTGAAATTACCTTTAGCTTGCTGACCATGCCAAAGCACTGCATTAAGGCTTCCTTTTACCACATATTGCCATGTAGGGCCATAGTTCTTAGGCCTTCTGTAACTGCTAAACACACGTGGACATGGCGAAATGTTAATTTAAGTATTTGTTCCTGTAAGAGCCTGTAGGCTCCTTTGTGACCCACAAGGACCTGATGTTGGCAGTCCCTCAACAGTACAAAACAAACCAAATTCAATTAGCTGATAGCTATTTTTCCCCACTGTACTTTTCATTAAACTGCACTGAACTATTTTAGAAAATTTGGATAATTGTGTACTTTTAGTGATATACACTTTCTCAGGTATGTCTTATATTTGCTTCTCACTTGCGGGATACTTTTTTTTTTGTTGTTGTTCACATTTGGAATGCATCAGTAGTTTTCAAAGATGTTATAACGAACACATACTGTATGTCAATCAAGAATGTGTTCCTCAGAGGAGTTTCAGATCATGGATGGAAACAGCCCTCGTGGGGATCATGTGACAGCTGACATTTCCCATCTCCTGTACTTCAAACAGACAGAGGCAAGATCAGGATCCCCAAGAAATATCTTCTCTGCACTTTAGTAAATTACTTCTGTAACCTTGTCTAAAAATAATGCCAGATTTAACAACTAACAACTTAGGTGCAAGATTTGACAGTCATTACTGTCTTTAAAGTAAAAGTGATGTGCAATCATATTGTCCCCTGTATCACACATTATGCTACTGGCAGAGCAATACAAACAGTGGTCTCTTCAAGTAACTAATTTAATATAATCTAAATGTATCCTTCAAGCTGTACCACTCCACTAAAAACTACATCAGTTATTGTATTTTACTTTAATTGGCATAAATATCACCAAAATCATGAATTTGTGAAACACTTGCACTTAAAATAAAGTTTGACAAAAGCCTGTCATTCTTGTTTGTTTCATTTTATTACACTCATTGAACACCCAACACATACTGGCACAAGTGATGTCACTCAGCTGCAGATCTTTTGATCAAAAACAAACAAGATAAATTCTGTATCCCGAACATATTCCTCTTCAGAACCAGGCTGTTTGGGACTGGTGGGTCAGAGCCAATATTGTACACTTAGCCTCCTATTTAAGCAACACCCCTGTGGTTGAGAGATAATGGGATTTCTCTCTCACATACACACACTTAGCTAAGCTTTCAGATATGTTCGTCTGTATCACACACTTAAATATCAGGCATTAGACACTTGAAAAAAGTTTTGATATTCAGTTTATTGTAACTCCTGACAGTGTAACATTGTCAAAGGAAGCCACATACAAATACATTTTGTAAAATGGGTCCTCTCCCACTCCTGCAAATATTGCTTGCCTACCTCTCATATATCACAGTGAAACTTTTTTTTTAATTATTCCAAAGTCAGTTAGTTGAAGAGAAAAATAGCCTAGGTCTTATAGTCAATAAATAAAGTCTAGATTTAAAACTATGGATCCAACTTCTCGGTAAACAGATGATCTCTCTGTCATAGCTTGTGCTTCTTGCCTTGACAATCCATTGTCAAATAACAGCACAATGACCAAAATCGATAAGGAACGAGAGTGAGTTAAAATAGGTGTGGATGTTGGCTTTAAAATGATCAAGTGTGGCGTCACTTCAGAATGCAGTACAGCCACTAAACACTGATTTAAAAAATAAAATTCTACCAATCTATGTAATGGTCAATAACCATTGTTCTTACTAAAAGAACCATGTACATCTGATAAAAAATGGAAACACTATCACTAACACATAGGTTTGACTGTTATTTGGTTCAGACACACACTGATAACGAGCCTTCAGGAAACAAAACCAACAATATCTCTTTCAGTGTGAGATATGATCACTTAACTTTAAAGCTGGACTGTACTCGTGAGTAATAAAATAAACATCAGATTATAAAAAAGTATCTTTCTGCTTTCAGTCTAAATGATTCCAAGACTGGACAGATTTCCACAGTCTTTCCCAGCAGTTATTTCTGTGTACCTCATATTAATGACATATTTACCTGTGACCCATTTGTACACCTTGCAGTCAGTTAACTTTAAATATGGATATAAATGGATCTACCTATATGCTATTTGTTCATGACTAAACAGAACCAGAATATGTATATCATATTTAAACATTCTATTTTAACTTTAGCTCTGATGCCATCAGCTTCAAATAACAGTTTAGACTGACGCGGCATACACCATTATAGCCTTTCTGAAGCAAACACAGATTCTGTACTGCATAGAGTATATCCATTTGACTCTGAAGTGAAGCTAAATATTTACATAGTAAATATAGCGGAGGAATATTGCCATCACATATCGTATTGCTCTGTATATAAGTCACACCAAATTCAGAGTTTGAACTGAGGTCCTCAGTCACTGGTAGTGTGGTAGAACTAACCTGCCAAGATTATTTTACCTTTCAATAACTTGAATCTTAATTACAAATCTTGAAGCAGACTTGCTTTCTCCTGGAAAAAAATGTCAAAAAACTAATTTAAAGCTGTAAATCTCAACATTTCTTTGCAGCAGATCTTAGGGCAGCTACTAAATACTTGACAAAGGCTAACAACTAAAGCCACCTCTCTTCACAGTGCAAATACAACAGCCTACAACAGTAGCTATTGACACACAAATGCTTAAGCTTTAGCAGTCAAGGCAACTGAACAGCTGAGGAGCTATGGCTGTACAATGACTCTAAGGAAGCATTCTACACACACACATCTTCTTTAAAGGCAGCAGTGGCTAAAGGCGTAACGCTGAGGCCCCAACGAACCTCTGTCCCACTTAGGAGAGCCAGGGCTGCTGGCCCAAGAGGCCCGCACAGGGCAAATGAGGTTAAATGATGTGTAAGGACACAGGGATATGCTTTTCCATGGGGAGAACTTTGTAGTTTTACTTCCAAGACCCTGGACTGCTCTCAATAGGAAATTAACAGCCAATTTTTTTGTCCTCTGGGTTTTGGTCCCATAACAGTTCCCATTTCTCATCCCCTGGGTCTGATATAGCTAAGCAAAAGCAAAGAGCATGAAGCAGCTACCATATTGCTGTACTCTTCAGTGACCAGACACAGAATGGAACAGAGGGCAAGTCTTTTCAAATACTTCCACTGAAGTAAAACAGGAGGTACACAGGACAGATACAGAAGACATACACACAGCATAAACATCCTCACTGGAATTATGGGTAGGGAGCTGAGGTAGAGTGTAACCATCCTACAGCAGTATCTTCACCCCGCCTTGTGGAGATTGCAGTGGAGAGGGAGCCGAGTGGGAAGATGCAGGTCCGAACTCCAGCCGTTTCACCAAACTAAAGGACATTTACACAAGAGGCATATGTGAACACTCCAGCCGGCGCTCACATATTCACGAAAATCAGGGCAAGAACTGACTAGAACAGTACAAATGTGAACTCATTTTAAAGCTCAACGGTGAGCACACCATTTCTCTCAGCACTCTCAAGACACATTCCACTACACATAATGCAGGGGTGTCAAACTTTTCCTCAGAGGGTCCCCACACCTCCTCATCTGCATGCGTGACCACAAACTGTCGGGTATATAAAAAAGCATGTTTCCTTGTGTTTCTGATCACCATCACAGTCCTAATGTGTCTGTGTTCTGACCTCCTCACCACTTAATTTTGTCTCCCTTCATAAGCAGTTCCATGACGCACCTCATAGTTGAGTTCAACAGTGACACGTCATGCATGTGGAGCTGACAGCATTGCGTTGCAGAAACTTGGTAATTATTTTCTGTATCATTCAAGCAGGAGATATAGCTATAAATCTTTTCAAGCTTTTTGAATCAGGCTGCATGTTTGACACCCCTGACATAATGTATAATAACATTAAAAAAAAAAAAAAACACACAGAAAAAACTGAATTGTTTTCTGCACAGGACAACATGTAGTGTATATCTCCACATATCTTACTTCTTGTCGAACTGAGGTGCTGATTGGCTAGTGGAGTGAACCTCAGGGCTGTCAGGCAGAGCAGCTGGAGTCCCTGCAGGAAGAGCTGGTCTCACAGCTGGCATGTCAAAAACAAAGTCTCGACAGGAGGCAAGCTTGGACTCAAGGTTCTATAACAAAATAATGAGAAAGTCATGCACTATTAACTCAATGAAATTCGAACATTTATCTACAATCTTCAAGCAACATTTTACAAAATCATAATTAGCATAAACTGAAGTTTAGCAATGATCGTTTAGTTTGTATAGTTATAATTAAAGTCATGAACACTAGTAGCCAAGTAGTTTTGTATTTTGAGTTTTTGCATTGTATGTCACACAAATAAAAGCGTCTGCTAAGAACCAGCAAACACAGACATCACTAGAGGCACACTGCACTGAAGCTTTAGGACTTACTCCCACTTTCCTTAGCAACTCTCCAACAATGTTGAGAGCCGAGATACGGGCGGACGTGGTGAGAGGGGTGCCAGTCATGGTCACACCTGAGAAAGGCCAGGCATGTGTACATCATACATCAAATCTTAGAGAACAAAATACTTTCCAGCTATTACTGTAATACAGCAATACAGAGCTTTGGCTAAATTTGATCTCAATCTATGACTGCTATTTTCAATTTCATACATGCATCAAGCTAATAGCAGCTATTAGAACAATAGCCTCACCTCTGTAATGTGTTGCTGAGGGTGTGTAGAATGGCCCAATTGGGTTTGCAGGGGTGGCTGGGATGGAGGTCCGACCAGAAACCTGTGATGGGGCTTCTGACTTGTCTGTTTCTTTGGAAACTCGTAATGTAGGGCGATGGTCCTGCTTCTGCTTCACAGCCAGCTCTTGTCTTAAATCTGGCAGAGGACAAATACAAAACACCTCAGTGACACTCCGAATGACCCAAAACACCATACTGTAGAGAGATTTCATTCAAAGCCATTATAAAAAGCGCAGCCTCAACAGAAATGCCACTACACTCACCTCTAGCTTCATCTTTCAGCCTCTGCACAGATTCTAGAAGATTCTCCTTTTCATCCAGCTCACTCTCCAAGAAGGCATTCCTTTCAATAACATGATTCATCCGCAGCTCAAAGTCTTCCAGAGACATAATTGTGGCCCTAGAAAGGAGGAGAGAGCAAAGTAGGTCATCCATAACACAAAGCATAGCTCACAGAACTCACTCGCTTAATTTGCAGTAATGGGTGACATACCTTTTAGCCCGCTCTAAGTCGTCGTTCGACTGCTCCAGTTCTCTGATGTATTTCTGCAGTTGATCCCTTACTGCCGTTGTCTCAGCAAGCTCATCTTCTAGCCTCGTCATTTGCCGAAAAGTATCAGAGTGTTGTGTCTCAAATTTTTCCTGAACGCAAATATGGGAATATGACGCGTGGCTTACATCCAGGTTACAAAAACACTTGGCGCTCCACTTAAACATGTCACTTGTTGAGAAATGTTACAACCCCCATCCGTACAGTGGCCTACCTTGATGTTCTCGAGTTCCGAACGCAAGCGTTCATTGTGGGATTGCAATTCCTTGTTCCTCGCTTCACATTGTTTCAACTCAGTCTCGAGTTCTGTCTCATAATCTCGGCTCATTTGCTGAAATTCCTGTAGTTCGTCGTGTGCGTCCTGAGCACTAGCCATAGAGGAAGCATCACACATAAACATGTCTTTTAGGCTTAGGCCACATGCTATTACATGATCAAGCGATCAAACCGTAAAGTAATACATCTTGATGTAAATTATGAGAGAGCAATCAAGTAGTTTTTTTCGATACCTCTGTTGATGTTTAGCGGCCAGCTCTTTCCAATAACCGAGTTCCTCTTGCAGTGATTCAAACATTGGTGCTGAAGGTTCACCCATGCCTGCCTGGAACACCATAAACATGTAAAGTTTTTTCCCACAAGTATGACACATACGCAAGTGAATGTGTTTAGTGTCAATCAAGATCAGTCATTATAACATAATGTAACACTGACAGTGAGGAGTCGAGATAGCATACAAATGTGATTAGCAGTCTAAAGCTAACCTAATACCTCAAGCCTGACCGTTGTTTCGTGGTAGATCTTGTCCAACAGTGTTCATTTAGAATTTCAGTGTCTACATCTGTAAATCACGAATGCATCACTGGTGAAACCTTTAGCTTTGAGTTTTGATGGCTAATATTACCCAAATGAGCTATCGATAAGAACATTTTCTGCCAGCTTGGATGTTAGCTAGCTAGCATAAGTGACCTGAAAAGTACAGTTAGCTTGTATTCAAGTCTTCGTAAGACAGAATCAAGTGAGGAAAGTTAATAACGTGCGTACCTCGATATGTACAACAACGGTTACATGCAAATTGTGTCGAAAACAATTATACTAATTATACTGGTGGTATAAACGTATGATCCCAGCTAACCCCTTCTATCAATCCGTACAGACACATTACAGACTCAAATCCAAACCAACAGAGGATTTTTGAACGGCATTGGCTGAAATGTCGTGACGTATACGTGTCCTCTGTATCTAACCAATCGTAAGGCGCTAAACTGCTGTTACACCAATCACAATGGGATAAAGTTTGACCGTACATTTACACATTTTGTTTTGTAAATGTGACGTTAACCCTTCTTTTACTGTCTATGAATTAACCACTACAGTGAACAATCTGTGACAAAAGACTGTAACTGAAAATGGCTGCCAAACTCATATTTAAATGTTTGAAGATGAATACCAGCCAGCCTTGTTTTTGAAGCTGAAATTAATCAAAATTTGTTAATCCACTTGCAAAAAAATATTTTCAATTTTTACCTGTTGGTTAACCATAACACATATTGATGTAGAAATGCAACAGTTACCAGTGTGTGCTTGGCACAGCAATGCCCTATCAGCTTATCTTTATTAAAAAGGGAGGCGGCCAGGCAAAGAGCTTTACTTAGTTTAAATGTGTATTCATCTAAGGTAAGGAGATACTTTCATAACTCTTTCAGTTCTTTTGTCATATCCTTTGTGAAAGCGGAACTAAACCACTTTTTTTCCAGAGGTTTTTGTTCCTCAAATTGATATTCTGACACAGACTTGCTATCATGAAATGTTCTTGGGGGATTATTTTGCTCTTGGCTTTGGTGTCTGTTGTCATACAGTTTGTGGCAATAAGATTTTTTGCATCCATGACTTTGAATGTCTGTTCAGTTCCACATCATCAAAATCACCTCACTCTCAAGGAAATGGACACTGCCTGTCTGACGTATAAAAAGGGCTCTAAAAGAAACACTTCCCAAAACCACATCCTGATCTTGGCAGCCACACGATCAGGCTCATCATTTTTGGGACAACTCTTTAACCATCACTCAGATGTCTTCTATTTGTATGAACCGCTGAACCATATCCAGACTGCACTCAAGTCAACAGCTGCCAACCGAAGGATGATACTTGGGGCCAGCAGGGATCTACTAAGGGGTCTGTTCCGTTGTAACCTGCACCTCTTGGAGGATTACATCACCCCCCGGCCAGAGGATCACATCACAGACCAACTGAAGCGCAGGGGGGCCAGCAAAGCCCTCTGCACTCCCCCTGTGTGTGATGCCTTCAGCCCTGAGATGGTGAACGTGACGGAAAGCCAGTGCATCCAGAAGTGTGGCTCCCTCAATCTCACCCTGGCCTCGCAGTCTTGCCAGCAGAGAGGACAAGTGGTCATCAAGACCGTGCGCATGCCAGAGGTAGGTGATGTCCGAGACCTGATGGAGGACCCTCGACTGAACCTGAAGGTCATCCAGCTGGTAAGGGACCCCCGGGGAGTGCTGGCCTCCAGAATGATGGCCTTCCCACAGAACTACCCTCTGATGAGACTGTGGAAGATGAGGCGTCAGAAACCTGAGGGCCTCAACTTTACGCAGGAGCCTGTGTGTGGGGACTACCTTAGATCAGTGGCCACAGCCTTAAGACAACCCGACTGGCTGAGGGGAAGATACATGCTGGTCAGGTATGAGGATCTAGCAAAACACCCACTGCAAAAGACTGAGGAAATTTTCAGGTTTTTAGACATGGATTTGGACAGGAGTGTGGTTGACTGGATTGAAGAAAATACCCATGGGCAAGGCAGCTGGTCACCAATGGATGTGTTGAACACTAGCAGAGACTCAGACACTAATTCTGACATGTGGAGGCTAAAACTTTCTTATGACATGGTTCAGTATTTCCAAACCTTGTGTCAAACCACTCTGCATGGACTGGGCTACAGATCTGTTAGTTCCTCAGAGGAGCTGAAAAATCTGTCTATTTCTCTCTTAGAGACAAGGTCTTTTCAGACATCTCTGTAATAAAAGGCTATATATCATAAAAAGTACTGTTGTTAAGTACACACAATGTAGCCTTTTGTGTTGAGCGATAGTTAAAACATGGTCTGTTTCATTAGAAATGTAATACTTCAAGATCTTGCTGGATTAATCTGCCATTATTCATCTGTGAATAAAACATAAAGAACCTTTGTGCAGAAGATGTTCTGTTCAGAGCATTTTAGTAAGGGCACTGTTGCACATTAAAAGATAACTAACCTACATTTGGTGGTATGTTTAGCCGTCTGGTGCCAGAGACCACATTGGTGTACAGTGTTTTTATAATTTGATTGTATTTTGAAGTTTTGGATAGAAATGTTTTAGTAAAAATTTTGTCAATTGGCTGCTCATGTTAAAAGTTTTGCTTCATACTTTGCCCAATAAAGAGTGACAGTGACATAAATCTGGCATTCAATGATATCTGACTATTAGCTCTTTCTAAATTGCACACTTGGATTTTGTTTGTACTTCTAATTTTACAGTGCATTTTTGTGTCTTCATTAGGGTCAAGGTGGGCAGTCATAATGCGGTGCTCATGGAAAATTGTCATTCTACTGACCCTGATCTCTACAGTCATCCAGTATGCTATAATCAAATCATTCAGAATTATGACATATAATATATGTGCCTTTCCACAACCTGCAAAACACTGCCATCATTTGTCAGTAGAGCATCCTAATACTTTGAATTTATCTGGGAAGACCCACATCCTGATCTTGGCAGCCACACGGTCAGGCTCCTCATTTTTGGGACAACTCTTTAACCATCACTCAGACGTCTTCTATTTGTACGAACCACTGAACCATATCCAGACTGCACTCAAGTCAACAGCTGCCAACCGAAGGATGATACTTGGGGCCAGCAGGGATCTACTAAGGGGTCTGTTCCGTTGTAACCTGCACCTCTTGGAGGATTACATCACCCCCCGGCCAGAGGATCACATCACAGACCAACTGAAGCGCAGGGGGGCCAGCAAAGCCCTTTGCACATCCCCTGTGTGTGATGCCTTCAGCCCTGAGATGGTGAATGTGACGGAGAGCCAGTGCATCCAGAAGTGTGGCTCCCTCAATCTCACCCTGGCCTCGCAGTCTTGCCAGCAGAGAGGACAAGTGGTCATCAAGACCGTGCGCATGCCAGAGGTAGGTGATGTCCGAGACCTGATGGAGGACCCTCGACTGAACCTGAAGGTCATCCAGCTGGTAAGGGACCCCCGGGGAGTGCTGGCCTCCAGAATGATGGCCTTCCCACAGAACTACCCTCTGATGAGACTGTGGAAGATGAGGCATCAGAAACCTGAGGGCCTCAACTTTACGCAGGAGCCTGTTTGTGAGGACTACCTTAGATCAGTGGCCACAGCCTTGAGACAACCCGACTGGCTGAGAGGAAGATACATGCTGGTCAGGTATGAGGATCTAGCCAGCAATACTCTTGAGAAGATCCAGGAGATATTTAATGCCCTGGGAATATCTTTTGATGAAAAGGTTAAGGATTGGATTGACCAGAACACAGAAGGAAAAGGGAATTGGTCACCCATGGATGCATATGGTACTAATAGAGATTCTGCTACAAATTCAGAGAACTGGAGGATGAAGGTGTCTTTTGACATGGTTCAGTATTTTCAGACCTTGTGTAAAACAACTTTACATCAACTGGGTTATAAAATAGTAGATTCACAGGATAACCTTGAGAATGTTTCTCTCTCCCTTGTTGAGAACAGAACCTGGATACCTTTTCAGTGACCAAAAATAATGTTTGTATTTGTTGTCATATTGATAAGACTCTAGCCCTTCCATTGTTATGTAACTCAGAAAAGCAAGGCAATAAACATTTGGCTGAAGCTGCAGAATAAATAAATATGACTAGTAAATCTTCTTAATCTATTGAATCTTTTTTCACATGAACATAAACATGAGCATGAACACATTTATTGCACTTTGGCAAACAACTGTATTAGAGAGGAAATGCAGAAATATCTGGGGACCCTTCATGCAGGACAGTCGTTACGAGAAGAGAACTTGCTGAAGTGACATGGGAAAAAAACGTTTTCTCATAGATGAATGGGGTTATTGCAAGGGTACATTTGGTGATTCAACCAGTTCTTGTAATCATGAACCACTCCAAGTAAACACATCAAGAGATGGCTCATCTGTCTCAAACAAACTGTAACTGATTAATGTACTCTGGCCTTTACAACTTTCAACTCCACATACTGATCAATATACACACAAGTTTGCAGAGATAACATGTAGTGTCCTCAAAATAGTCACACAGAATTCAGTTCTCATTCACACTAGGCTACAATACACTTGATCATATATTATATGCTAATAAATGTAAGATCAAGTGTATAAGTCATTACAAATATAAAATGAATAATTCAGTATGTCTGCTTGTTTGTTCGTGTATACAGCCCACCCATACATCACCACTAGGTGCAATACCTCTGACAAACACATTGCGCAAAGCAGGTGAGCCAAACATATCAGACGGAATAAAGTAACCTTTATAATGCACCTGCTGACTGCACTGAACATTATCTTCTGTGTTTTCTGACTTCTCCATTGGAAAGGGAAGCATGCGGCACTGAGGAGGGCAATGAACAGGAGGCCATATCAGTCCTGGCTTTAAGCTAATACACACAGGCCTGTCTGACCTTGCTGGAGAGCTAATCTCTCCCCCTATATTGTGACCTTGCTGAGGAACCGGAGGGTGACACAGAAACTCAGACTCTCATTCCACAATGAAAATTACAGTAATGGGACTCATTGCACTGGCTTGGACTTGCATCAACACTCAGAGTGCAGGTACAGGATTCACATGTGTGTTCTCTGTGGTCTCTTAACACATTTGGCTTTTTCCACAGTTTTATCCTCACCAATAATAATATTTCCATAACATTAGCCTATCTATCTCTAAGATTAACTCAAATCCACACAAGGTATTCATGCATTGCTTTATAATTCCAAGCAAATTATGAATTATTTACTCTTTGGCTGACAAATCAGTTCATGCCTTGATGTTAATTTTCTACAGTGTAATATCAATCTCTGTTCTTTAAACAGCAGTGTACCAGAGGGATACTGACCATTTCATCCAGGCTATCCAGAAGATTGAGAACTCTGGACTGGAATTAAGCCCCCTGGCTTTAGTGCGGAGCCTCCGCAGGGCTGCTGGCCATGACGACGCGTTCACACAGCGTTTCTTAGGGGCATCTCACAATGACAGTGAGAGTGATATTCTGATAGCAGATAGCAGCAGAAATGTTGAGGCATGGAGTTTAACATTTCTGAGATTCTTTGATAAGGCCATACACAATTTTGTGACAGATGCCCGTGAAGAGAGGGGTGTAGTTCTCACCCCGGATGGCACCACAGTGGCCTTGGCACCTCTCCTGCAGGGCATAGAGGCTGGTCTAAAGGCCCAGTCAGAGGGCCGCCATCCGGAAGGTTTACACTCTCTCACACTAGCCAGGACCTTGGGCTTGTCTTTTCTTCGTGCATTTAATAGCTCTTCAGCAGAGCGTCTGGGTCCAGATGGATGCTGGGACAACGTTTCTGCGCCCATGGTGTTCACACTTTTGGACCCACCCTCTCTCGCCACGGATGCGCTGATCAACGGGGGCATGGATGGTGCCCTTCTGGGTGCACATATCTCTGCTGGAGCTCAAGCCCAGCCCAAACTAAGTGAACTTCTGAAGTCCTACTACCACTTCCAGCTGGGAGAGGGTGGACTGGATGAAGCCCCACGCCTGGTCAGTCCTCTGCGCAGGGAGAACTACAGGAAGTTGATGCCTCCCTCTGTCCTGGAGGGAATGGTGCTGGAGTTCCTGGCAGACAGAAATCCCTCTGCTGAGCTGAAGGCAGCAGTTAAAGTGGGGGTGCAGGATTTTGTACTACGTTATCTGGGTAGGGGGCAGTGCACTTTCATCCACCTCATATCCATGTTTATTTAGAAAATAATGCAATATGTGGCTAAAAAGCACAGGTTGCTCTGTTTTATTATAGGAAATGTATTTTACATTTTTAAAATTTATTGTTGGTGTAGTTAGTTATATCAGGATACTGCTGTTTATTTGCTCAAAATAAAAAAAAACTATGTGTAAATACCATAGAAGAAGTAAATAGCATAGAACACCATTACAGAATATGTCAGTTATCACTCCTCTTACAGACCTTGTTTGGACTGTAAAGTGAGTAGAAAATTAGCCTGATCAATAAATAACTTCAGTGAATAAGCCTCTCTAACTAGGAAACAAGTGCAACAAGCAAGCACAGGCAAGCTACTGGGTGCTGCCTTTTCTTACACCTTACACTATCTATGTATTGAATGTTTATAATCTGTGCATGCAGACTGAACTGTTACTTGGTGATCATACTCATTGCATCTACCCTACAGGTGCATGAACATGTTAAGCAGAAACATTACAACAGTCTTAAACTCAAAGCAGAAAAATGAAATGTCAGAGTTGTGCACTGGTGAATAAAAAAGCCCTAGGACATTAGAGGGCTAGTGAATAGTAGCCTGGTGGCCCCCATGTGAGACAGCCAAACATTGTTCAGAAACATTTTATGTGATGTGTTTACATGGTCTGAAGACACAGCAAAAACCTGAGGCCTTTGTTGTTTTTGCTCAGATTGCCCACCAATAATCCCTCGTTGTCTGTGGGGGGCTAAAATCTCCAAGGGGATTCCTGCCAGACTCTCACCACCCCTGCACTTCATCTACGTCCACCACACAGAAGTTCCCAGCAGGCCTTGCCTGAGTTTTCAGCAGTGCTCCAGGGACATGCGAGCCATGCAGCGCTTTCATCAGGAGGAGAGAGGCTGGCAAGATATCGGCTACAGGTCAGTGTTCTTATTCTTTACTGCACAGTGTGAAGACGCCATCCCAGACCATCCGATGCATTCGCCATCTGATATCACTGAATTCTCAGGAATGTTTTGGTAGTGTCCTAATTACAGCTTTAATAGAAAACATACTGCATATTGTGCCCTACCATTACAGAATTATTAATGTAATTATTTTTAGGATCTCAAACAGTAGCTTGCTGTCTGTCTCTCAGTTTCGTGGTGGGTTCTGATGGTTACATGTACGAGGGCCGTGGCTGGTGGAAGCAAGGTTCCCACACCAGGAACCACAATGCCTACGGCTACGGGGTGGCCTTCATTGGCAACTACTCAGCCTCTCTGCCAACCCGCCACAGCATGAGTCTAGTCCACCACCGCCTGGCAACATGCGGTGTTACCGGTGACTTCATCCAGGCCAACTACACAGTCCAAGGTCACAGACAAGTGGTGGAGACCACATGCCCAGGGGATGCTCTTTACTCTGAGATTAGCACCTGGGAGCATTATGGGGTGAGCTAACCACGCATAGCTAATGCCTCAGTTTCATAGTCTCTTTCAGCTGCTCCTGGCCTAGCTGCACACTAATGCTGTTTATTCTACTTCACAGGACACCAAATCTTCCAAAGCTACACACAGCTGAAGAGGATCCGAGTAAATTGCAGATTATAGGAATTGCTGTATGATAATAATAATAATGGTGATACTTTATATGTATGACAAGTGTACATGGAAAATATAGATGAAAAAAAACAACACATTTTTGAATTGCATATCAGTCATCCCCTGTGGCAATAAAGCATGATGATCTGAGAATGCTTGTTCATTAAGTAAAGGTTTAGGGTACAGGTGATGACTGGACTTAGGCAATTCAGAATGTAAACAACCCTTGTGCCGGGGCCTAAGTAAACGGCATTGTATGTTGAGTCTCATCAGCACAGGAAGTGGTGGCTGTGGAACATGAGTGCTCTATTGAAAGGAAGCATCATTGCACCGACAGGAAACTGAAACCAACTGCTACTGAACATCGGTACACAGACAACTGGGTCATCATAAGCACAAAATACAGAAGCACAGCCAATATGCCCAAGCCTTTCAGAAAGGCACCAAAAGACAGGTCAAGAAAAATAAGACTAGTACTTCAGTTCACTGATGACTCAAGAATGCTTGTGCTATATGTAAACCTAATGCCAATGTTTAAAAAAATGTTTAATTCTAATTCTAGAGAAAATGAAAACACCGCATAAGTATACATCAGTGCAGTGGATAGGATGATTCTGTGTTCTTTTAGCCATTCTTCTCTGCCAGATTCTGAATACTCCAATTTGAATTGTCACATTTAGCCACTGTTCATTTCCTGTACTAACAGTGACAACCAAACCATTGGGAGAGAACACGTTAGTGATGCACAGATAAGTAGGAACCAAAAAGAAGAACACTTTCTCTGATGGTAACAAAGATAGAAACATTAGATTAGATGATAGAAAGATTAGAAAGACTAAAAGTGGTTTATAAGGGGTAAATGCAGACGTGGGAAAAACTAGGGGCACTGAAACCAAACATATAACCACGCTGCAGTGGGTGTGTAACACAAAAATTGACAGAGGAAGCAGGCATGAGAGAAGGTGTCTGTTACTTGTCTATCTCACGACAGGAAGAGGTGTGAAAAAAAAGCGTCCATCAACACAGCGTGTTAGAGCTCCACTGCCTCCCTCTCTGCCCACGGTTGGTGAGTTGTTGCCTTGTTTTTTTCCTCCTCTGGTAGCGTGATAAGGACTTTTTCGTGCAGTAGGGGAGTCAGGAGTGCACAGTATGGGCATGAGTGAGGAATCAGAGCCAGGACACAGTACGCTGCAGCTCAAGAAAGAGGAAGAGGTGGGGAACGCAGAGAAGGACGCCCCGAACAGCCCTGTAGAACAGCCCGCTGTCGAACCACAGGAAGATGTCAACCTCCTCAACACGTACGTGTGGCACACGGGAGCCAAGCCGTCTGCAGACGCCTCAAAGGCTGCTGCAGGAGCCGGAGGCCAGCAGGGCACCATGGAGCGGCCGGAGAAGAGCAAATGGAGCAAGATGCAGAGCTGGAGGAAAGCGCTGAGCGAGGACCCCGGGGAAAAAGGCGCAGCCAGCAGCCGAGGAGGCGGGGAGGAGAAGGCCAAGCAGGAGAAGCAAAGCGCCTTGAGGAAGAACCCCTTTCGGAGGGCCCTCTCGGAGCCTCCAGGGGCCCTGCTCTCCGTTCTGTCTTCCTCTTCTTCAGTGGCCTCACCCTCAGCCTCGGCCTCAGCCTCTACCAGCACAGGCGCTGAAGCCTCGGGTTCAAGTGCTCAAGAGACGGCGCAAAAGGGCAAGTTTATGAAATACCTGCAAAACGTCTCACGGAAGATCAAGAGGCCCCGACTCCAAAGCCGCAACAGCACCCCAATCATTGAACATGGTGAGAACAAAGGGCTTTTTAAACACTGGCTTTTTAAACATGGTTTTGAGCCTCTACCTCAGCAAAGGGGTCAGCCAAGGAAAAGACAGATTAGCTATATCAAACTGATAACAGGACAGACTTGTGTTGCCAAATGAGAACAATCTCTTCTAATACGTTCATGTAAACGAGCGCCATCTTGTGGAAGAAAGTTCACAGCTTGAGCATAGCATTTACTGTGAAAGTGCCCGAATCTCAACAGGCAAAAAGTCTTAAATCTAGCTAAAAGTAATTCAGTATTTAGGGAAACACTGTTATTTTGAACACTATTGGCAAAACCATATGTGCAAATATTTATTAAATGCTCACATTTAACATAACATTAAGGAGACTGCACTTTGCCTGCCTTGAAATCCCCAAATCTGTAATATAATAATGGCAACATATCAATGGCAACATAATTATTCCTTCATGTTCATGTTAATTCTGAAAACAAATCATTGCATTAACATTCAAAAAGAGGTGAAGTGTAAAGAACACTGAACCATGAAACAACTGAAACATGCAAAGGGTTGTAATGATAAAAATATATCTGTGTGTAAGAATATGTAAAAATAACATTCTATTTAACCAGAGCACATGCAGTAGACTATTAATATCATTCTAAAGAGACACACATGAAGAGAGAAGTAAGGCAGGATATGCGTGTGAGGAAACTGAGAGAGAGGATGGCGAGGACTGTTGACAGATAGTATCAAAACAACTGCGCACTCAGTTTTCTGGAAACAGGAGGGGCTCAGCAGTAGATAATGTTATCTAGGCTTTAATGAAAGAGACTGAAAATAAACACGTGAACATGCGCCATTTCTTACTTACCCAGTGAAATGAGAAAGTGGACAATGGTACATGCAAGTTGTTGAGACTAAGGACATGTAACAACAAGGAATATACAACATCATCATTTCAACTGTATTGCATCTTCATGTAATACATACATATTAATTATTTACATAAAAAAGGTCAATATATCATGTATGCAGTCTATTTCTTTACTGTAGGTGTTTCAAATAATTAAGTCATTAACCCTTAGCAACACAGTTAGTGTAGTAGCAGTGTGTACATATAGCCACAGTTGAATTACAGTTATTCTGGAGTGCTGTTCTTTCTCTGCTATCAGAAAATATGAAAACTGGTCCAATGACAAAGCACTGACTATGAAATTAGTCATATTTCTGTGACTCACCTGTGTGTGACATAGGCATGAGATACAATATGGTCAGTGAAGAATTGATGCTATAAATCAAAAGGGGTTTCCAATTTTCTATCCTCTGAAAGCTACTTTGACTAAATCAATGTGGCGGAGAGCTATTGTTTACATTAGTGTTATTGATAGTCCTGGAGACAGATGCTACATCCTTTAACATCTAACTCACTTACAGTACATTGTAAACACTCACCTAAAGTGTCATGTAAATTTGTGGGGAGAAAAATATTTTTGGTCCCTTTATTTTCCATACTTCTAGCCAATATGTAGCCGCTTGGTGTACAGTATAATATCAACTCTCATCAGTGAGCAGTAAAACTAGGGAAGAATCATTTTGAATCACGCTGGGAAAGATGTCTGAATTTGATGTTACCAGATTTACCTTTAATGACTGTATTATGAGATTTATTGATATTTCCCTTCACCCATTGGAGAGCTACTCTTAAGCTGGTGGGGAACGACCTGTTGGAGACCCCTGTGATAAATGAGAAAACAGAACAGAAAAAGAATAGAGAGTCTCAGGAGTTACCCTATAACTTGTCATTAAGTGTTTCTTCTGTCTTAAGATGTAACTGAGCCATTAAGTGTTTCTTCTGTCTTAAGATGTAACTGAGTCAGAGGCTGCGACGGAGGAGTCGACCAGACTGTCCTGGGTGCCTCCGCAGGATGTTCCTGTGTGGGACATCAACAGCTGTGAACTGCGAGATGGACAAATCATTATTAGGGAAGATGAGGTACAAGCGCACACGCACACACACACACACACTATTTATTTACATTTATTTACATTACATTGAGAGATATTTTTCTTCATCCTGTAGCCAATTTTGCGAACACGCAACCGTGCGAGCAGCTATGTGTCCAGCCTCAGTCTCCACAACCTGGCTGAGAGCAACACTAACCTGGGTGGGTACTATTCTCTTACAGCAGCTGCAACTTACTTCTGAACTGATGATTTCAGACATGAAGATGAGAGCGAAATAATTTAATCACTAATTATTAACATAACACAGCTCAGAGTATTATAAAGGGCCTACAGGTTACGACATTTGACCTTGGGTAAAACATCCTGGGGAATGACTGCCTAATTGAGCTCAAATCAATGCATTGTGCGCGACTGACCATGAAGTGCTTGCAAGCATCAATGTCTGGGTGGTTGTAGAGGAAATGGCTGACGTGATTATGTTGTGTGTCTGTCAAATGATTTCCTCTAGTTGAGGCAGATCATATCTCACCCTGGTACTTTGAGGCGGGATCTTGGGCAGCATACTAGTTGAGTATGAAAGCCAGCTTGCAAACACAGTTAGAAGTCATTGGGGATATGAAGTGAATCGTTACAAATATTTGGAATAAATATTTAGCTATGGGATTCAGACGCTGGTTTGTTTGTGGAGGGGCATTAGGTAAGCTAAATCTTTGTCACAGTTTCTTGTGTTTCTACGTATCTATGTTTGCTTCTGAATGAATAGCCGAAAGACAGACATAAGGCATAAGACAGACATAAAAAGCTTGTTATAGAGGATGAAGATATGGAAGATTTGTTTGGTTTTATTGGCTTAATTCTGTGTGTAACAAGTCAAGTCACCTATCATGCTTAAGTCATCACTCATAGAGACGGATATGAAAGGACTATGTGACTGCAGCAAGGGAAAGCTGAGACTTCAGTTGACTGTGAAACTAAGCACCTAATAAGTCTCATGAATGACACCTGGACTTTAGCGGCAGTATCATTCAAGCACTTCTGGAGTGAGAAGCCTAGGCTGCAACAGGTTGACGTTCGATTCTGAAGAACCACATCCTGTTTGATGCTTTTTCAACTCTTAGGGTTTCGTTGTCTCACCAGAGATCTCAGACAAACAGAAATTAAATGTTCCTGAGATCAACAAAATTATTGTTGCTGCAGTATTTGGTCAGTACATCTCATTAAAATTCTACATATGTTGTACAGACAGTCACCCGAGGGTTTGATGTTTTTCAGTTAATACACCCTAGCCTATAACGGAAATGTAGAACCACTAGGGAAGTGACTCGTCTTCCTTTGTTGGTTTTAGAGCAGAGAATCAGGCGTTACAGAAATTGACATCTCTATCCCCAGTCCTTCTCCTCTTGACAAACTGTTATTCTGTCCTGTAGAATGCACACCAGACCATGTGGCTCCCGCAGGTGGTCAGAAAAAAGGCCAGGATGGGGGAGTGAAGGTTAGCACGCGCCACAGCTCAGATGCTCCACACAGAGATAAGAGCCTCTCAGTTGTTACCTTCATAATGACCCTTCATTTCCTGTGGGCATGCCATGTCCTCAACCATATCTCTGCAGCACATTTCTAAAATTCTGCTGTGTTTTGTCATCCTGCCTAACCCATCTTTCATGTTCTTCAGGGACTGATCAAGCGCCGCTTCCAAGGGGCTAATCTTCGAAAAAGCAACACACAACTGGACACAGCTGGAAGGTGGACCATTACCACTTTAAGAACCTATTAACCACACTGATTCAGAGTCTGTTTCTAAGCACTGAACCTCATATCAATTTGTTGTAGTAATAATAATGATATAAATGCTACTTCTACTACTAAAACTACAAATAATATTAATACTTATACTAATGCTAAAAAATTAAACCTCACAGGCACCAGGGTACGTTTGGCTCCAGGGAGTCTCTGTCTGTTCCAGTCACTGCTGCAGAGAATCTGGATCTCAGTGCAGACCTGAGCACCATCATCAGACCTGTCCATAGCTCCATCCTGGGGGAGAAGTACTGCTTTGAGGTAGCCTAGCCTAGCCTAACCTCAGGACTGCCTTCAGAGACAACCTCATGTGTCATTGTGTTACAGTAATACAGAGCAGTAGACCGCTGATTTAAAATAGGGGAATTTTTTACCTTGTTTCTAAAAACACGTAAGCTTTAATTGCCACTTCCAGATTATATTTGCAACCACCACAGCACAACCACAGCACGGTAACATCCATTTACTCTTACTGATTTAATTTTGACAAGAATACTATGTTTTTTTTGTAGGTCATCAACTCAGAAAACAACCACTGCTTTGGGTGCAGTTCAGCTGCAGAAAGAGACAGATGGATCGAGAATTTACGGCGAACCGTCCAACCAAATAAGGTATTTTCATCATCACAAAGTCGTGATGATGATGTGTGTGTAGATTCACAATCTATTTGTTATGCAACATATTTCTGTCATTAATATCCTGTGCTAATTCTTTTTAAGGACAACTGTGAGCGTACAGAACACTCTCTCAGCTTGTGGGTAACAGAGGCCAAGGCTCTGCCACCAAAGCGACGCTACTACTGTGAGCTGCATTTGGACGGCACCTTATTTGCAAGAACCACAAGCCGTGATGTTGGCAAGGCCACCCAGCAGTCGGGTCAGGGCAGTGACGGGGGCATGGGTGCAGCAGGGCTGGGGCCAGGGGGTCAGATCTTCTGGGGTGAACTCTTTGAGCTCGACAACCTTCCCCCAGTCACCAAAATCACTCTGCACCTCTTCCGAGACGAGGACCCCAAGAAAAAGCGTCATTCCCGAGATGAATCCTTCTTATATCCTCTGGGCAATGTGACTTTGCCTCTCGCTGATATACAGGGCCGTGCCTTTCAAGAAAAATGGTACCCTATCATTCCCTTCAAACCACCTGGATCTGGCAATGGGAAGGACCAGCTTGGACCCCAAGCCTCCCTACGGATTAAGGCTCGTTTCCAGAATCTGCGGGTGTTGCCCATAGAGAAATATAAGGAGTTTGCTGAGTATCTCACTCTGAACTATGTGAACATGTGTGGTAGTCTTGAGCCTCTGTTGAATGTGCGGGACAAGGAGGAGTTGGCTGGTGCCTTGGTGCATGTCCTTCAGAGCATTGGAAAAGCTAAGGTAAGTTTGAGTCACAGAAATAGGAATCTATCTATTTGTCTGTTTTGTGATGGTGACATAACAAAGTAAAATAGTTTAAAAAACACACACACACAAAATATACTGTAATTGGCACATTGCATTTAAATTGGTATTTTCTTAGGACTTCCTGATTGACCTTGGAAGTGCAGAAGTCCAGCGTTTGGGTGAGAAGGAGGCGCTCATATTCCGAGAGAACACCCTGGCGACTAAAGCTATCGATGAATACATGAAGCTTGTGGGTCAGAAGTATCTGATTGATACACTGAGTAAGTCTGCCCTTTTCTGTGACCTCATGTGGGCGAGTCACCAAAAAACATTGAAACCTTCTAACGATCAAAACCTCCTTCCGCAGGAGATTTCATTGCTCAGTTGTATGAGTCTGCTGAGAGCTGTGAGGTGGACCCCAGGAAATGCCCCCCATCGGACCTGGCCAATAATCAGAAGCATCTAAGAAATAGCTGTGAGAAGGTGGTGCAGAGGATAACAGAGATGCACAGGCAAGATTTCTGAAAACCTCTTTGGAGCAACAAATAACAGCACATTTACACATTTTGATATATTTTATAGCCATCTGAATATGTTCTTTTTTTCTCTCTGAATCTGGCAGCTCATTTCCGGTGGAGCTCAATGAAATCTTCTCCAACTGGGTGGAGGACTGCAATGGGCAGGGGCGGCCAGAGATCGGCCAGCGCCTCATCTCTGCGTCGCTCTTCCTGCGCTTCCTCTGCCCAGCCATCCTCAGCCCCTCGCTCTTTGGCCTCATCCAGCCTTATCCAGAAGTCACCACTCTGCGCACGCTCACCCTCACAGCCAAAGTCATCCAGAACCTGGCCAACTTCACCTTGTACGTCTGTTTGATCATTTCTTTTTTGTCATGAATCAAATTTGACACACAAGGGTATGTATATTTCTTATGTGTCTGATTTAATTGTTTTTGCCGTAGATTTGGAGAGAAGGAAGAATACATGCTCTTCATGAACGACTTCCTGCAACAGCACTGGGAGCGTATGAAAGACTTCTTGCAAATGGTGTCCAACCCTGACAGTGAGCTTGACATGGCACGTTTTGATGGCTATGTGGATCTGCCTCTGCGCCTTGCTGTTTTACACAGTTTGTTGGTAGACATTATTGGCGCCATGAAGCAGGTAAAGGATATCTACATATTGACATACTCTCAAAACAGATTTCCAAGAACTACCCTTTTGACGGATTACTGGTACTCACACTTGATACAAAACAAATCTAATGCACAAAAAAAAATTTCTGATTGTGCGCTGTTTAGGAAACCATAAACAACCTGGAACCACTCCCTACAATCCTAAACCAGATCACTGACCACCTTGGCCCAGAGGCCCCTCGGATCATTGTAACAGGGTAAGGGCAATTTCTGCTTCACTTCATAGTGTATGAAGGACAGCAATAGAATAAATGTACAGAATACATTACAGTATAGGCTTACTGGAGAGAACAGCACAATGGATTACAATCCAGTAACCATATGGTTCTCTTCGAAAAGCTGTTGGTGCTGCTGTTCTGATGTTTCATGTCTTTTACTTTTAGCTCTGGAAAATCAAAACCCATCTATGTGCCTCCCAAGGACCTCAACAAATACAGCCCCCACCATAACTCTATGCAGCAACTGCCTGAGCCCAGGCAGACCCCCAGGATGGAAAAGCCCAGGAGGCAGGTGTCCAGGACCAGGAGTGTCCCCAGTAGACCACTGGCCTTGCACAAACAACCCAAGAGACAGACAAGCAGTGAGAACATCCCTGGCATTGCATCTGACCAAGCATATGAACAACAGGATCCCCCACTCAACATTTCTTTCCCTAAAACAGTGAGTCAACAAACAAACTCCATCACTCAAACTCCACTTTGCATATTACCAAAATGTATGCCCTAAAGAAAATGACATTAGACAGCGCTGACAGCATGGTATTTCCACTTAAGTCAGACCTGAATAATTATTGAATTCCACGTTATGAGAAAAAGTGTGTGAAGTGGGATTGTGAGATGATTTTTTTTGCTGTACTTCAGCCCAAAGGACCGAAGACCCAACCTGCCCCTGTGCCATGGATCATCAACAAAGAACCAGGGACTTATCAGATTCCACCAGAACATGAGCAAATCGACCTTTTGGACAAGGTGACTTACAATGCTTAAACTTCTCTTTGCAGATCTGACCATGGTTAACTAAAGCTGTAATCACTTCTTACATGACAAGCCACCAAGACAAACTTTGTCTTTCGTCATCTTGATTGCATAAGTCAGCTTCTCTATTTCTCTGGGCATCTTACACAAATGAGGCACACAATGTTGTAATCTGACTTTTCTAACCTCAGTGTTCAAGTGTGCATGGAGCCAGGGAACAAAATGTAATTTTTTGATTTACCTGGCCTAAACATTTACTGGCCAAAAAATATTTTTACCGTCCACTGGAAAAAGTTCAGATATGGGCCTGATTTTTTTTTAGGTCTACAACTTTACTGTTCTCTAAGGCTTCTTGGTAACCAAAGACATGTCAACACACCCTAATTCAAAATCATTCATAGCAGATAATCCCTATTGCTATTATCTAATGCAGCATATTTCTATTGACCCGTGTTTACATAGCCTATGTCACATAACAACATGGTGACTGAAGCCACTACTCCCTGCACTTCTTCAGCTGACAGGTGTTTAAACGTGATGTTTTACTGATGAAAGTCGTCTGATTTGAAAAACGTACCTTAAAAAGACTACACCAACGTGAACATCCCTGCTTAATCTCCTTTTCTGGTGCTATGCCTCGGATTTCGTAAATACCCTACATGCAGTAAGGTTTCTCATATTGGAACTTTTCACTGGTTAGTGCATGCACTCATCCTCGGGTTGGAACGATACGCAAGGGTTCAGCATTGCGTCCGGCCGCTGCTCTGTGCTGCTGCGTGGATTTGGACGCACCTTTAGTCTGGGGTGGGTAACAGACGTTAAGTCAGTCATTCGTTGAACAGATTCCCCAGACATTTTCTCTTTCGTTTGTGGTCCAAAATTGACGACTCTCTTGCATGGAAAGAAGTCAGGGCTTGTTCAAAAAGAAGGCAGATTTGTCGCTAGGTGCTTATTCTAATGAAACACCGTTGATTCTAATGACCAACTGACTGCACGTGGCCTAATCAGATAATTCGAATATTGAATTGAAACTTTACTATTCTCTAAGGCTTCTTGGTAACCAAAGACATGTCAACACACCCTAATTCAAAATCATTCATAGCAGATAATCCCTATTGCTATTATCTAATGCAGCATATTTCTATTGACCCGTGTTTACATAGCCTATGTCACATAACAACATGGTGACTGAAGCCACTACTCCCTGCACTTCTTCAGCTGACAGGTGTTTAAACGTGATGTTTTACTGATGAAAGTCGTCTGATTTGAAAAACGTACCTTAAAAAGACTACACCAACGTGAACATCCCTGCTTAATCTCCTTTTCTGGTGCTATGCCTCGGATTTCGTAAATACCCTACATGCAGTAAGGTTTCTCATATTGGAACTTTTCACTGGTTAGTGCATGCACTCATCCTCGGGTTGGAACGATACGCAAGGGTTCAGCATTGCGTCCGGCCGCTGCTCTGTGCTGCTGCGTGGATTTGGACGCACCTTTAGTCTGGGGTGGGTAACAGACGTTAAGTCAGTCATTCGTTGAACAGATTCCCCAGACATTTTCTCTTTCGTTTGTGGTCCAAAATTGACGACTCTCTTGCATGGAAAGAAGTCAGGGCTTGTTCAAAAAGAAGGCAGATTTGTCGCTAGGTGCTTATTCTAATGAAACACCGTTGATTCTAATGACCAACTGACTGCACGTGGCCTAATCAGATAATTCGAATATTGAATGATGGTGAACTGCTCGTGAATGTGAACCTGCTGTAGATGTATGCTGTGTGTATTTTACTTTGAATGGCATTAATGATGAAAGTCATATATGAAGCAGTCATATTTCAGCAGCCCGCCATTGGCGAGTGGCGGGTGCTAATTTTATACCCTGTGTGCAGCACTCGCTGGAGTTGTCAGACTTGCGTCTAGGAGTGGAGCAGGTGACAGAGCGAGAGCTGGAGATGGCCAAACGCCTGGAGGATTTCATTATCGAGAGTCAGGACCAGACTGCACAGCTGCAGGCAGAGGTCCATGAACTACGAAACCTGCTGGCTATGCGCGAAGAACAGCTCGCTAGTGCCACCTTCAGGTAATTAAAGGCAGAAACAGTCAAACGATATTACAGTAACTACTGACAAAAATATTTCTTGGTTTCCTTAAGAGGTCTTCATTAATGTGTGACTACTCCTACATGCAGACTTGGAGTTATAGAGGAGGAGAGGGAGGAGGATGAGAGGAAACTCAGTATTGCCATAGCAGCAGCAGAGCGGATGAATGTGTTGGTGAGAGAACTTCTCTATGCACTGATCAATACAAAGTGCCCTACAGATTATCCTCTTCTCTCTAATCAGCCTGATTAAAATGACTTGGAATAATGTGGGTGTTTTTGGCATATGCATTTACAGGAGGAACAGTTTGCTGGCCTGCTGCAAGATATGCACCAGTTTAGAGCCAACTCAGACAATGTGAAGACGCCATGTTATGGAATGGGCAATCAGCCTCAAATGAACAGCAACTGATTTTTGACAGCAATGACAGTAACAATTCATTTCACTGTAATGTAATCAGAAGATATAAAAGAAACAATTACAAGATGTAATGTGTAATAAAACATAAAATCTCACATTTTTACTTTCTTCTATTTTTGTGATTAATAAAATGACTAAAACATCATTATGTGAGTGTGAGTTGGTCATCCTGGTTAGCATCACTACTGTAAACAGAGCCTACCTTAAATGTAAAAGATTATGACCTCTGTCCTGGTTTATTGTCTTAATAATGATTGCCTATGATAGCAAACAGTTCACTGTTGATGAAAGTTATCAGTGATCAAATTGTAATCCAGTAGTGTATGCCTGAGATATTTGTCCTCCCACTAGAGGGATTATTCAGTAGGGAAGGAGGCTATTCTGTTGGCAACGCACTGTGGAGTAAGACGTGCCTCATGGTCATAGTCCCAGCAGTCCTCTAGGATTTCTTGCAAGGAAAAGTTTTTAGTATGCAACAGAGCATAATGTAAAGAATTTGTCAAGTGCATAAATGTAAATATTTGCACCTCAATCAACATGCAGAAAAGTTCAGACAACAATGAAGGTAATAAATGGACTACCTGAAAATTTTAGACCATGCTGATGGTATTACAGGCCTTCCTCTGTTCTCCAGCACAAAGACAAGCAACTGCTCCAGACTGGGCTTAAGTCTTAGCTCAGTTTCATATGGCAGATGGTGCTCAGGAACAGCTTGTCCTGGAAAGTTGTATTATGTTGATAATGGAACAAATAGCTTTTTCAAGTCCATGTACATAGGCTACTAATTTAAAAGCTCTTTTTATAGACTTTTTAGACTTTTTTATTTATTGTGAAACTTGAATAAACATGGATTTCAGCACAGGCATTAAAATTAAATCTATTTTTCAGACACCTGGCTGAATTTCAATGCTTATGCTCATGGTACAAACAAACAGAGGAAAGTATAGGTTGAGAAGACAGTTTTGAGTGCTTTCCCCCAGTAAGTTACTTGAGCCTAAATAAGAAGGATTTTCAGCAATTGTGTGTGTGTGTGTGTGTGCGCACGTTCATGCATGAGTGTATGTGTGTGTGATTGAGAAATACCCAAGCCAGTGGGTTTTATACTGATGTAATACTGATGAAGATGTGTATCTAGAGTCTACAAGTTGCTTCGGATAAACATGTTTTCTACGAAATTATTGGATTTGGGTGATTCGGATAGAAAAACAACATTAGGTCTAAGTCAATATCATGATCTTTCTATCTGTATTATCGTTGTTATTATTATTATTATTATTGCAAAATATATTGTTATTATTATTACAAAATATATGTTTCTTACGCTTCATATAAATATTTCATAACTCTTGAGAAAAAGTCAAGAGGGACATGGGAAAGAGCAGTCTTACTACTGGCTCTGCCATCTCCTCTTACACCGACCTGTTAGAGGGAGATGTCAACGATTTTGTTGATTTTTTGGTGGACAGCCTCTCCACAACCTCTGCCACTCAGTCAGCCATCTCGGAGGGGCCCTCAGACACTGGAGAACAAGGTCAAGAAGGCATGGGATGATTCCGAGCATCAATCCCTAGAGATCTGGTCGGCATCCAGAATGGCTACAACAACACCAGTATCAACGCCGTGTATTGCGAGTGGCAGCACTGACTGAGAAATAGGCCTACTCACAAACAGTCATGAACACACCTTTATAGAATCTCATTTAAAATTCAGTTGAATACTTTGCTTGCAGAGTTTTAAAATTTGTAATGACAAATTCACATCAACGGCCCCCTTTCAGCTGGCTCTTTAGCACCCCCCCCCCAAGCGTTTTCAGAATGCCCCTGCACAGGTGATGGACCTCGGCTTTAACTGCCAGAGATGCAATGGTATGGCGGACATGGCATGCACTCGCACAGCCAACTGAACATACTGGCCATGCAATGGGTGACATGGTAATTTGCAGACATATCAAGCCAAGAGAAGGACCTCAGGAATATTATGGCTAAGGCCAGAGACCAAACAAGGTACTCAAAAATAGATCAGGTGAACCTAGAGGTGAGGTACAGTCATACTCGTTTGCGGTGATGAAGTATCTGTTATTGTACAGGTATAAAAGTACAGTTTCTATGAACACAGTATTCATAAACCATTATAAATGCACTCATAAATTGTTATAATGCATTCATAAGTGAGGGACAACATTCTGCGAGGTGGAAAAACTCCTGACAGAGTGACTGAGGGGACTGAAGAGAGTTATTCCACGATAATGTCTGCCTCGCAGAACATTATCCCGCTTCTTACACGGATAGCTATTGAATACAGTAACGTAACTGAATCGGTAACACAACAACGAAGTATGCCTATCATTGCTATCATGGTCATTTTAATGATTGAAATGGATAATAGTTTCCACAAAAAAAAAAACCAAACAAACAAAAAAAACGGTCTGTTCACTTACAGATCAGCTGATTAGTTATGCCAACTTTCCATTTTACTTTTCATAACAGCGGTCTGTTACACTTAACAGTCCGTTATAAAGAAATATCACACTGTAGAATGTTGGAAAGTCCCACTGAAGTGAATGGAGCATTCCTCAGTATTATAAAAAGCTGTGTAATAACGCTTTATAACTAATAACGTTAATATTCTGTTTAATCATCTTCATGACTGCATATATAAGACATTGTAATCTTATCATATAAGCCTTTACAACTTGACGTGTCTCAATGCCACATAGGCTTCTTTGGCCTTTTCAGGAAACATACCACTTTACTTTTTGTCTGTAATGGTGCCTTATTGATTTTCATGAGAAATTAAGCCTATGTGTTCATTACACTTTACTTTGATTATGCATTGACCACTTTTAATTCTTGGTTATATATAGAAGGACTATTAACAAATTGAAGTTTTAAAGCCTAATGCTTTGTGACACTTTGCGTTGTAAAGGCTTATATGATAACATTGTAGTGCCTCATAAGTCATGAGGAATTATGTTCACAGAAACATTATGTTCATCAAATGTGTTGGGGTTTATGGTCCGTGTACTTTTGCGTTCATTCATTATTCTAAGTCTGGAAGTGAGATTAAATTTCAGAAATGATGCCAATCTGATTATCCCCTATGAAAGAAAAAAAAAAATGGTGTTATTGGATTTTCTCAACATATTCTTGAGTTCTTCCTTATTTTTTCTAGTTTTATTTGTCTGTATTTTTTATTTATTTGCCTAAACTCATACTGTCGCCTGTGCGCATGTGCATCCTGATTTGACCCCGCTAACCTCCACAGGCTGGTGAGCAGTGCTGTAGTCTAGTTTGCGTAAGTGGGAATACTGTCTGCCACAACTAGGCTACTACTTTTACAGTGTTGTGTCCCAAAAATTAACACTTTTATACTACTCGGAAGACAAAGACGCAGGTAACAGTGTAACCCAACCGTCATTAGGCCACACACCTGCAGACATTCTTACGTACATTCTTAGCTGGGAATCTACCCTGCCGTGGACCCCCTGGATTCCGCCTCCTGGATCATGGATCCCAACAATGTTGGAACTGAACACTATGAAATCGCCCGTGGTGTCCAGAAGATCCTGCAGGTTAGTATGCCCACCGCAGGATTGATTTTTGGTGGAGATTTAGAGCTGTAGTCTTGTAGTGTCTGTATCTTGTTATTTAGAGAGCTTCTAACTTCGTATTCCTTAATAGTATGTCAGTGATCAGATTTTTCTGTTTTGTTCTGCGACTATTGTCACTCATGCTTTGTTGGCCCGTGCCCGTAAGATCGGGCATTTCCTGTCCCAGCCCTTCCAGGTGGCTGAGGTGTTCACTGATCACTTGGGCAAGCTGGTGCCCCTGAAGGAGACCATCAGCGATTTCAAGCTGGTGCGTCAATTTTCTTAGCTTTGATTGGGTCCTCTGTGGGTTAAACTTCTAATTGCTCATTTCTAAAAATGCAAAGGGTTCGTATTCACATAATGCATAAGGAGGCTTGGGTGCTTTCTGTAGGTCTTGTACAGAACTAGCTAACTTCTGAACCTCTCCTGGCTCGATCTGAATGTCTTTGATATATGGGACATTGACACACTTGTTAGCAATAATGGAAGACTTCTGCAGTACACAATTTTCATGTATTTCTAATAAATTAATGAAAATGTTTATCCTCCCCAGGTGAGTATGATGCCCTGCCTGAGCAGGCTTTCTATATGGTAGGCCCAATCGAGGAGGTGGTGCAGAATGCTGAGGAGCACTCGTAAATGAGCATCTGTCAATTGTGTAAAAAAAAGAGAAGCTGGAGGAAGCACTTGGTTTGTACGCTGTCACATTCAAATCCAAAAATTGTCCCTGTATCTGTCAAGTCATCTGAAAAAGTTCTATTTAATGTTTTTCAATTACAAAGGTGGAAATAAAGGTCTGTCTGACAAGGTTTGTGTCTGGTGTGTGTGTGTGTGTGTGTGTTTTTTTTTTTCCTGAACATGCGTTTCTAACAACTCTAATGAATTGATATGTGTTATCTGTATGGCTCTGTGCAATGAAAATGATTTACATCTGAACCTGAGTGGTCTCTAAAAAGTCAAGTGATGATGTTCCTAAATTTTTATCTGCAGTATATCCCCTGTGAACATTGCATGCTTTGGAAGTACCTCTTGACTTGACATTGCTACTTAGAATCTGTGTCGGTGAGGATTGCATTGTAACTTTGTGACTAAGAATTTCGTTTGCCTCCGCACACCGGCGGCGCACTGCAGGCAGCATAGAATAGAAACCTGTGGTATCACCGATAGATTTTACCGAACGGCTCCGACAAAATAGACTTGAATCGTAATTAACAGGCGGCGACAGAGGTCGGCGCTAGTGTGCATGGTTCTATTGAAAACAATTGAATAGAATGTTGAAAGCGGACCCGTTGTGGAAGCCTTAAAATCCTCCGCTGCCACACGCCTGCAGACATTCTTACGTCACAATGGCATACGTGAAAAGAACTTTACGTCAAACATTAAAGTGTTGGTTCAGACGCTTAATCATCATTTAATTATTGGCAAGACCAGCGGACATCGAGGAAAATGCCCTGTAGGTTTGTCATTTAGATAATTAAGGGAACTTTACTCTGAACAGGTAAGATTATTTTCACGATCATTTCATCATTTTGTAAGATTTCCACAACCCAAAGATGTGTTAATGCTAGATCTCATTTCCCTAGAGAGCTCGCACTTTATCTATGTAACGTAAATTTTGTCATATGGATGTAGATGCTAATTTCCTCCATTTATGTTTGTCTTCCATAAGCAGCTTTCTGGGTCATATAATATACAACATGAAATTTGGCCTTATGCAGAATTAAATTCATAGTATGGGTAACATCAGAGTGATATCGATGGTTCTGGGTAATATGTTGCCTAAACACTTTGTAATTAATTTCAAACGGTCTTGGTTAATGGTATATTCATAGCCGATGTATGGTAGTGTGGTTGCTATGGTTACTAAAGTTGTTGCTAAGATGGCTGCTAGCGTTGGCCTATTCATGTTGATTGATGCTAGTTGCTTGTTATGGAAATGGTTGTTGCCAGGGTAATTATGGTGGTTGCCATAATTCTGGTAACATAAGTTTTTTGCTTTTGCTGCTAGGGTGTCTCTGTTGTACTGGAAATGGTGTTGTGTTAGCGTTGCACAGGGTAACTATGTGAGTGTGGGTTGCTATGCCAAGGTGTGCTGCTATATGGAAGTCAGTGTGGTTGCACTATATTTCAATGGTTGATATGTTGTTCAATAGATGTTGAATGGCTTGATGAATTTTGTAGTGGCCTATGTAGGCCTATATGTAGGTTATGATGCTGCAATGCATATATATTGGTAGATGCTGTGCTTATTTGACCAGTTTATAAGTGAAACAGATGTTATTTTACTAATGATGGTCACAGGTCACATAATGATAGCAGGGACCTTTATTTTGAAACAGTTGTAAGCGCAGAAAACCATTGTGTGTATAGTCTATTAGATTTATTTATCTTGATCTGTTCATCCATCTACTTATCCATCCATCCATCCATCCACTTTACTATCCACTACCTGAGGGACATTCTGCCTTTTACCCATATGATTGACAAACGCAGCACGCTGAGAGCAAACACATGTGACGAATTGAAAATATAGGACCTTCAGTATAGTAATACAGATAAGACATGTTCTATAACTGAAGGTGATTTTCTTCCAGACAGTGAAGAGAACAGTTTGTGAGGATCTTACAATAATGGAAGGTAAGTGCCATTGTGTTTTCAATAGATCTGCACTTTGTTCTAACTTCCATAGACCCATTATGTTTTGGTCTTCAGGATAATATTGAAAATACTGAAATGTTTTGTTAAATTATTATGCTTAGGAGATCCTTCTAAGAGTCGGCCAGGTTCCTCAAGACTTGAAGACGGCTCAAACTCAGGATCTGCACCAAGCTCTCCTCCGGAGAAGATGGATCTTCGTTCTTTACAGGAATGCATTTTAAATTTCACTGAGGAGTGAGTCTTGTTTTAAACTAACCTAACCACAGTGCTTGAAACAGCAGAGATTTGCCATTAATAGAGAGCGTCATTTATTAAAACTCCTGTCTTATTTTTTTTTTTTCTTAGTGAGTGGACAGTTTTCAGCAGCATGCTACAGACCCCTGTGAGTATTGGTCTACCACAACACAGTGGCACCTTAGTTAGACTTTTCAGACTCTTCCATGGTTTCTTTTTTGACAATGTAAGTTAAAATCACAATATGATTTTTCTGTTGATCACAGATGACACGTATGCAGTTCGCTGAAACATGCTTGGCTGTGTTGAAAGTTGTGAGCCTTAGCTCCATTGCAGTTATTTTGCCTGCATACGTGGGTGTGGCAAAAGATGTGAAAACCAGAAGGCCGACTACACCAACGACCCTCACTATCATTACATCAGCTGAAAGGTAGCGTCAAACACTCCATTTGTGGCTACACTGTGTGACTTGGAATTTATCACAAGGAAATTGAGTAGTATTGACTTTGAATGGTTATGCTAACATTTCTTGGTAATTGTGCTTTTCTCAAGGCCACTGCATAGCTTAAAGACCACATCTCCTGAGTCACTGAAGACCGAAGGGGATGTCATGGATGAAAGTGAGAGTGCCTCCTCCTCTTCCCTTGAATTGCGTAGTGGACCTGTGGGTGATTTGGTATGCAGGATGAAAGGAATCCTGGCATCCTTGCGCAAAACTGTTGCATGGCATCCTCCTGCTGAGGATTCAGTGTGCTCTGTGTCTGAGCGCTCTGCCAGCACCATGGCCACTACAGCCATACACGGAGATGCAGCCCATGATCAGACCTGCATCACCACAATCCTTGAAAGGCTGGTAGCTAGCGGACGCATCCACCAGATTGCCAACAACCTTGTCAGTCAGATTCAGGGTGCTATTCAGGACAGCGGTCCAGCTTCCATTCCTGTTTTTGATTCTGATCTCTCTGCCAACGTAAAGGTGGTTCCGAAGAGAACACTAAGCGCCTCTCATGTAGTTCACAAATACACTGAGGAAGCCATCAAGAATTTGCTGCAGCCATACTTTCTCCCCCTTGTGGCAATGAATGCAAGTGACATGACCTCGACCAAAACTTCTTCCAGCTCTTACGCCAGTAGCCGCCCACATAGTGCCACTACCAAAGGTACCTCACCTTCTCTTCTTGGACTGGAACCGGAGAAAGATGAATGCAGCTGCCTGATGACCAAACTGATGCAAAGGTTGCCAGCTGATATCAGCCTTAGGGAATCTACGGTTTCTTCCAGATCTAATTCTGCACCTCATGGCCAAGTCACTGGATCTCCTTCACAGAGATTTAGTCAAGTTGTAGATCTCTTCACTAGAGTCATGATTTTTCAAGTAATGGAAATGGTTGACACTGAGCTGAAGAGATATGAGCAGGCTAGGTTGCCATCACTTAACCAAAAAGAAAAATATCCACTGAGAGTGATGCAGGTTGGTATGGCAGTTTGTTTTCCGGACTAATCCAAAGGTTCCTTTCAGAATTTCTGTGCACTGAATCTGCTCTCGGTGATGACACACCTTCATCACCCAGAAGCCTGAGCACCCATTCTGGCACTGACAGCCATGAGCCAGCCCCTGAAAATCTCAAAAAAGTGCTGGAGATGTTCACAAGGTTGATGGTTATTCAAGTTATCGACATCATCCAGGTGGAATCATCATTGTCACTAGTTTTGCGGCCATGCAGCTCAAGTGTTGAGTTCTCCATTTTGGGCTCACATGCCTTCACTGATGGAACCTCTGTGGTTGGTGCAGACAGCAGTGACAATGGCTGCTTGGTCACTGCACTGATGCTAAGGCTACTGGTCAAACTCAGAGATCAGTCAACTGCCTCCCCAGACACTGTGGAGTCCTCAAGGGAGTTGATTGGGAAAATTCTCTCTGAGTTCAGCAGCACCACACGAACTCCAGACTTCCACACTTATCCGAACAACGTGAAGCTTCAAACCATCTACAAAGCCATGGATAAGTTCCTTCTGAAGGAGTTTGGATCCGAGACCGTTCTGCAGAGAGCAGTGGAGACACAGGATGATTCATTTGACACCATCTTGCTCTCTGGCTTGAGAGAAGAGCTGCTTCCACGGTGTGATGTTGAAGCCACTGCAGTTTCATCACCTCAGAGTTCTTCAGATGGGCAAACAGCCATGGGGAAGCCCAGGAAGTGGTTCAAAATAAAGGTATGGCAGAAAACACTGACCACATATGATTTGCTATTTAAAAACAAAAGTCCTGTTTTCAGAAGACTTACAAATGGTTATGGTTTTCATTTAATAGAGATGTTTATTTTTTATGTCTTCAACCAGATGCCAAAACTAGGCTTTAAGAAGGTGTCCTTGACAAAAACAATTTCTGATTTCAGTGAGTATTTATTCAGCCAGTATAATTATGATGATGATGATGATTATTATTATTATTGTGGTTGTTGTTGTTGTACTGAGTGGTACTCACTCCCCTCTTCAGCAGGTGAGTGTGTAGAGACGCCTCCATGTCATACCCCATCTGTGTCCACTTCTGGCCAGAGGCCTCACAAACGCTTCTTCTTCAGATGGATGTTTACTTGCTGCTTTAAAGGCTCATCTGAACATTGAAGAATTTTCTTTATTTCTCACTGAGCACTGCAAAGCCCCCCCCCCCTTTAATAAATAAATGAATTAATTAAGTAATGAATTTTTGAAACATTTTTTTTTTTTTTACAATTGATGGTAGACAAAACTGCAAAGTTAAACATCAGTGCATGAACATGCGATACAAATGCATGCACAGCTGAATGAGGCTTACTAGACAGTTGAAGATGATCAGCATCATGTGACTTAAATCTTGTTATTGACAAATTGATACATTCTGCAATTTCAAACATGTGGAAAAACTAGGCTCCCACCTTAAATTGAACCTGATCATACTCACAGGCCTACTTTGTGTTCCATTTACATGCAGTCCCACTAGGATTCCTCGGGTTGTCTTCAGGTCATTTTGAAAGACTTGTTGGCTGCTGTTTCATATTTCATCTTCATCAATAGCTTTTTCCATGGATGTTGGATGGATTTTCAATTAATAGCCTACCACTTGTTTCATAGACTCCTGATCATTACTGAAAAAGTGATCATGCATTATGTGTACATGGTGGGATGGTCCAGGCCAAAATTCAAGGTCAATTTTTTTGTCCCAGTCCATCCCTCACTTAAATGAGTGCTGAGGTCCTGCATTTGTGTTGTGTGCAAGGGGCTTTCTGCTTGTTCAGTTCCTTGAGATAAATCAGGGAATAAGGCAGTTTATTATTATCAAGGTGACTTGAATAATAAACATCTAAATAAATAAATAAAAAAATAGATGGTAAATGGAATACCATCTATAGAATGGTTATTTACCAATACACAATTTAATTTCTTTTTTTATTTGTGTGGCTGTATTTAATGACATCTTAAAAAACATTTGTAACAGTTTCTGAAAAACAATAAGCTACTCAAGTCTGTGCGGTTGCGCTGGATTTAGAATTGCTAAGGGGGTTAAAGGCACTCAGCTTCGCGTCGTGTGGAACAACACCCGTTATATCCAGTGCAAACCCACAGCCTCTTGTGGCTTTTTGCTTCGATATTGATCAAGATGCAACCACTGCAATGTTGGTTTTATTAATGCTTTTCCAAACCTAAGTACAGAAATAATCATTACAGTGACATTAACATTAATAAGTAAGCCTGTTTATATTAATATGACTACTAATTACCTCAAGTCTCCATTGTGGAGAACTCAGCTGCAGAGAGACATCCATACTGAATCTAAAATTGTTTGTCCTGACAGACGTCTGTTTTTTTTCACATTGACGGTCAGGCTTTCAAGAATTATGCCCATTGGAAATTGTTTTCTGGCATGCTATTTACTTCAGTGTGAATTCTTCACGGCATTAACCCCTGTTTTCCACCAAGGGGCGCTGTTATGCAAAGGAATGTGACTGCAGAGATAAACTTTAATAATGGCCTTATGACATTAAAGTGGTTTATAAATTAGTCAGTGCTGCACTTGTCATTTCTGTGCAAGACACACAGGTAAAGCACACCTATCCCGTAAATTCACTACCTACACGTCTTCAGTAATTATGCCTTTTCCTCAGAGTCCAACACTGCATGTAAAAGGTAAAGGGACACAAATGTTGCTGATTAAACATGGCTGGCATCAGGCACAAAAGTGACAGACAATATGGTGAATCTACCATGAGATGATTGAGTCCGATGTCATCAACCTGAAGGATACCACTTCCAAGGTACATGAAACTCCTTCTTAGCATGGTGTATAGAAGGTGTTCATCACCACCTCCCTGTGTGGCAGAAAGGAAGTGGACGTAACCACCAGATTGTCTTGTTCATGCAGTTTTGCTTGAGTACAGTGATTAGATTCTTGGTATTTTGTGTAGTGATCTGTATAATGACTAGGAGTTAATGGGTGGTGAGTTGTGGTTTTGAAAAGGATCTCAGATCTGAATCCTCTTCTGTCACTTGCAGTGCTGGATTCTAAATTAAGAACCACCTGTTTAACCCTATATGTTGTGTGTTAACTCATTGTCTGTGATTGTCCTCTCCCTCCTCACCCTTAGTTGGCGCTGGCGTACGGTCAGATGAATAAGCCCCCAGGTGCCCGTGCCCGTGTCACTCTGACTGGATTGACCGTTGCCGAATATTAACGTGACCAGAAAGGCCAGGATGTGCTGCTCTTCATTGACATCTTCTGTTTCACTCAGGCCGGTTCAGAGGTGTGTTAACACTCTATCCATGATCTGCTTGCATGCCTTCCTCAGTTGGCTGTTTAAAACTTCTATTGTGTCGATTAAAATGGTTATTCATGGTTGAATGCGGAGATTGTTTACTCAATTTGTCTGGTTAAAATGCTTTAATTCCCCTCCAGGTGTCTGCCCTGTTGGGTCATATCCCCTCTGCTGTGGGTTACCAGCACACCCTGGCCACTGACATAGGTACCATGCAGGAGAGAATTACCACCACTAAGAAGGGGTCTATTACCTTTGTGCAGGTACAGTACAAACCACAGCAGTGCTGTCTTGAATACATAGAGCCATTGACCCTTTAAGGACATTCAGTGTATTAGGATTATTTGTGGTGTTAGGTATGAAGTGTGGAGAACATGTTGAGCTAGTGCAAGATTGGCAACATGGAAGCACGGCTAGTTTGGTCTGAATTTTGAAATTTAACACTCGCATCATTTGCTTGTATCTTCCAAGCGACCTATGTGCCTGCTGATGACTTGACTGATCCCACCCCTGCCACCACCTTCGCTCACTTGGACGCCACCACTGTGTTGTCCTGTGCTATTGCTGACCTGGGTATTTACCCCGCTGGATTCCACCTCCCGTATCATGGACCCCAACATTGTCGCAACTGAACACTACACTCTTAAAACACATGTGTTGAAAATAACACAACTTGTGTTGTTTTTTAACACATCTCTATGTCCAGATTGGGACAACAGAACTTTTGTTGGTTTTAACACATTAGGTGTGTTACTATATTCAACACAACTTTTGTGTAACTGTTCACAACAGGTTTTTGTGTTACTTTATGTTCAATCAACATGTATTGTGTAACTCATGTACCTGACCTGTACCTACTAGCATACATTTAGAAAAAAATACAACCAAAGTAAAGATTACAAATTGACATGAATTTTATTAATTAAATCACAACAAATTGCCAATACATGGAATAAATAAATAAATAACTAAATACAATTAATACATTTGCAGCAAGTTAACAATCTGCACATCTGTCTCATATCATTGTTTTTCAAAATAAGTTAGATAAATACTTCACATTCCTTTCTGATAAATAAATAAATACATACATACATAAATAAATAAATAAATACATTTGCAGTAAGTTAACAATCTGCACACATCTGTCTCATATCATTGTTTTTCAAAATAAGTTAAAGGTAAATACTTCAGTCCATAAAATGAATTGAAGGGTTGTTCATGATGGGCATGTTACCCACATAATGTCACTTAAGCTCAGCTTCAGGGATACGCAGGTAAAAACTAGCTTTTCTGTTGTGGTATGATGATTTACCTTGGTTGGGATCGTGGATCTTAGAATGGCGCCGCCAGCCACATATGAAAAATAAAAATCTGAAAATAAGACAAACCAGAATTGTTTTACATATCCACATTTCAACTGGTAACAACATTTAACGAGCTCTGCTTGGAGCGTATTAAATACCACTGCAGGCATTTCCAACTAATACGATCTCAAATAATCAATAACTTCTATTTACCTCAGCACAAGACAACGGTTGTTAGTTAGCACAACGTCATCTTAGCTAACAATTTACTAACCGAGCTCACGAAGGTTACAATCAAATTCGTCTTAAGTTAATAACAACCTTCTACCTGAGGTCACACGCTATGAATGATAAACTTAAAACTACTGTACCAGTCAAAGCTTTACCGTCGAACAAAGTTTATTTTCGCTTGGTTATTGCCCTCCAAGCTAGCTAATGGCCCCTTAGCATACCAGCAAACTGTTTTCAGCATAGTTCTACCATAGATGTCAAGCTATCACTGTAAAACGTATGTATTCATATTAGTGTCTTTGTAAGTAGTGTCACTGAATAACACTTACCTTGAGTTAGCGTGATGAGTTTTCGACCTCTCAGCCCCATCCAATCTTTCCAAAAATCAGGTAACCAACTTTCTCTCCCCTAAAAACGTAAACGTCTAACTTCACCGTTGTTCAGTTATTGACAGGGGCGGAGCCAAAATTTAAAAAGAGCGCTCGCGCTGACAGTGATGCAGATGCTTTGATTGGCCAAACGCAGGTACACATATTTGTGTTGGTTATTTGTGCATTTTTTGTGTTAAACATTTCTGAAATATAACACAACTTTTGTTGAAATTAAACTTACACAAGAGATGTGTTGATTTCCAACACATTCGTTTTAAGAGTGTATGAAATCGCCTATGGTGTCCAGAAGATCCTGCAGGTTAGTATGCCCACTGCAGGAATGATGTTTGGTGGAGATTTAGAGCTGTGGTCTTGTAGTGTCTGTATCTTGTTATTTAGAGGACTTCCAACTTTGTGTTTTGTTCTGCGACTATTGTACTGTTCTTGTAGGACTACAAATCTCTTTAGGATATCATTGCCATCTTGGGTATGGATGAGTTGTCTGAGGAGGACATGCTGACTGTGGCCCGTGCCCGTAAGATCCAGCGTTTCCTGTCCTGTCCCGTTTCCTATCCCTTCCAGGTGGCTGAGGTGTTCGATGGTCACTTGGGCAAGCTGGTGCCCCTGAAGCAGACCATCAGCGGAATATCTTTGATATATGGGACATTGACACGCTTGTTAGCAATAATGGAACACTTCTGCAGAACACGATTTTCATGTATTTTTAATAAATTAATGCAAATGTTTGTTCTCCCCAGGTGAGTATGATGCCCTGCCTGAGCAGGCTTTCTACATGGTGGGCACAATCGAGGAGGTGGTGCAGAAGGCAGAGAAGCTAGGTGTCTGGCTTTCAGCGAAGGTGGTCGCATTCTTCGTCTCTCCCTTCCCTCCCCTTATCTTGCCTGCTTTGCTTCTTTTGTCTCGACTGAATCTGTCTTGAGAGGCTCTCTTCACCCTGCTCTTCAAACTGAAAATCATGGATTTGATCAACTGGTCTCTAAATGCAATTGACACCATCTTCTCCAGAAGAAGCTTGGGTTCGGGGGAACCTGATTGTCCTGCCAGAACGTTTGCAGCTGGCTACATGATGGACGGTGGGGAGAGGTGGAGGGTCGTGTGTCTGGCAGCTCTTTCTGTGGAGGACATTGAAGACATCTACCTATTTGGAACCATGATTACAGGCTTCTTGCTGATTGGATTGGGCATTGGCCTGGTTCATCGAGAAATGAAAAAGACGGCAACAGCTGTCAAAAGCCCCACTCGGCTGCCTGTCATGGTTGAGGCAGTGGGCAGAGCTGCGGGAACTGTGGGCACTCAGACTGTGGCCATAGAACACAAAATAGATTACATCTTGGAGAAGCTCAAGGCGATGGATAACATCATGGAGATACTCACTGCCTCACAAAAGGATTTGGCTAAAATTGGAGCCCAGTTTGGACATAGAGAGGTTTGAAAATGGTAAGCCTCTCGCCCTAAAACCCAACATTTCAATTCTATCTGCTTTCGTCCTCCCTAATCAGCGAAGGCCTTGGTCAAGGCCATCGCTGGAAAAACAACTTCCCCGGAGAACAAGGCGGGGAGACGCTCTCGCTTCCCTACCCCCATCTTCAAGACACCGGCGGATTGTTGTCTCTGTCTGGGTTCTGATCAAAGTTGTCTCCGTGGCTACTGGCTGTGTTATCGCTGTATCACCCTGTGGACTGAGGCTCACAGATTGGAGGCCATTAGAAGCAACTCTCTGGCCGTTACACACACAAACTTACACACTTCTACTGACACGCAATCACCACCCTCACCTACCACCCCATGCCTTCGCCACTTCATACCCTCTTATCCCCCCCCACCCACCTTCTTGTTGCAGGTCATGTATTCTATATGCTTATGTGTGCTGAGGTGTTTTTTTTGCCCCCCTACACTGTGCTCCCCATTGGAACATAGTCTAGTGATGCCTTTTTTTTGTCCTCCTCTCTCCTCATGTTATGCTGTATTGTGCCTTTCATCCCCTCTAATTTGGAACATGGGCGGCGTGGACATCCGCAGCGGCCCCTTGCTCTCTCCACCACAGGGGAGTGAGAAAAGCAATTTTGATTCCTTTGTATGTCTTGTACATGTGAAGAAATTGACAATAAAGTTATACCATACCATACTCGTTAATTGAGGATCTGTCAATTGTGTAAAAAAAAAAGGCTGGAGGAAGCACTTGATTTGTACGCTGTCACATTCAAATCCAAAAGTTGTCCCTGTATCTGTCAAGTCATTCTGAAAAAATTCTATTTAATGTTTCCAGTTAGTGAAAAGTGGTCTGGTGTGTTTTTTTTCCCCTGACAATGTGTTTCTAACAACTCTCATAAATTGATATGTGTAGTTACCTGTATGGCTTGTTGCAATGCAAATAAATTACATCTGAGCCTAAGTGGTCTCTAAAAAGTCAGGTGATGATATAAAATTTTTATATATTTTTATAAATAAATTTTTATCTGCAATGCATCCCCTGTGCTTTGGAAGTGCCTCTTGACTTGGCATTGCTACAGAGAATCTGTGTCGGTGAGGACTGCATTGTAACTTTGTGACAGAATTTTGTTTGCCTCCGCACACTGGCGGAGCACTGCAGGCAGCATAGAATATTCAATTCAATTCAATTCAGTTTTATTTATATAGCACCTTTTACAATAGTATTGTCTCATGGCGCTTCACAGAAGGAGCACCCAAGAGCAACAGGGGCAAGGAAAAACTCCCTTATGTTTGGTTAGTCTAGGAAGAACCCTTGGGCAGATCCACGACTCAAGGGGCTAACCCAACTGCCAGGGGTCATGCAGGAAAATTACAATCAGTAGTAGCCATGATTGACTACAAGTTGTCTGTGGTTTTAGCTAAGGTTCATAATAGTTCCAGAGTATTATCCCACTTTACATTACATGGTAGTCAGTCCATAGGTGGTTATCAGTGCCATTGTGAGGGGGGGTCAGTCACAAAGCCTCAAGGAAGGGGAGTCAGGCCTGGCATGAGTATCTAGGAAGGGCCTCTATGATGGAGAGTCGGTCCTGGCAGGGGCCTCCCGTAGTGTTGGTTGCAGTCCACTCAGGAGGGGAGGGTGAGAGGAGTCCGCCGGAAGGAGGCAGGGATGACACTCAGTAGAGATGGACAGAGGAAGCAAATGAATTAGGCCAGGCTCACACATCAGAGAGCAAATATGTCATTTTGGCATACATATATATAGAGAGAGAAAGAAAGAGAGAGAGAGAGACAGAGAGATGAAAGAGAGACAGAGGGTAAGAGAGAGAAAGAGAGTTCTATGGCATAACACATGAAGGTTTTGTGGCGGCACTAGGCTATAGTAAATCTCAAATCTGTTTTACCGAAATTTCATCAACATGTGAAATGCCCAACAAGAGGGGAGAACACTCTGGACCATGTGTATTCTAACATCAAGCATGCATACAGAGTCATACCCCTCCCTCAGCTGGGCCAGTCAGACAACCTCTCCCTGTTCCTCACCCCCGCATACACCCCCCTCAGCCAACAGACAAAGCCCAAAAGACAGACCATTATCACCTGCCCTGACAATGCCCTCCCCCGACTGCAGGACTGTTTTGAACAAACATAGTGGGAAGCCTTCCACCATGAAGACCTGGCAACATTCACAGATACAGTACTGTCTTACATCAAGAACTGCATTGGTATGGTCACTGTGGAAAAGAGTATCCAGGTGTTCCCAAACCAAAAGCCATGGATGACTAGCCAGGTCCGCATGCTTCTCCGGGCCAATGAAGCAGCCTTCAGATCAGGTGACAGAGCACTATACAGCACCGCCCGCGCCAACCTTAAAAGTAATTATTTTGTAGTAAGAATTGTAGACTGGTGGCAGACTCCGGAACTTCAGGAAACAGGTTTAATCATTACAATGGCGCGCATCAAGGAAGACATAAGGGTTTCAGCCCGAAAGCATCCACCATTAAATCTAACTTAAACAATGAAAGTGTTCCGCTTAAATACATTTAACTGAGGGGAGTTGCATACAGCTTGTCACTGAAACAAGCCGTCATCCCTCCCGGTCCCCAAAAAGACACCCACAACCAGCCTCAATGACTTCTGCCCCATAGCACTCACCCCAGTCATCACCTAGACCCGCATCAGTTTGCATACCGGTCTAACAGATCCACTGAAGATGCAATAGCCACCGCCCTCCACTCTGCATCTGGAGAAAAAGGGGAGCTACGTCAGGATGCTCTTCATTGACTACAGCTCAGCCTTCAACACGATAATACCAGACATTCTGATCCCCAAGTTAGCCAACCTGGGGCTCCCACTATCCACCTGCTCCTGGATTAAGGACTTCCTGGTAAACCGACCCCAGCAGGTGAAACTGGGTCATCACCTCTCTTCTGCCCGCGCTCTCAGCACCGGCTCCCCCCAGGGCTGTGTGCTGAGCCCACTTCTCTACTCGCTCTACACATGCGACTGCAGTCCCACCCACCCAGAGAACATCATTGTAAAATTCGCCGATGACACAACCGTGGTGGGGCTGATAACGGGGGGAACGAAATGGCTTACAGAGATGAGGTCCTTAAACTTGGTGAGTGGTGTGCATCTAACAACTTGGCACTGAATATCACTAAGGAGACTAAGGAGGACTAACAGAGCCATCCCTGCCCCCCGTACAACGTGAACGTGTGGAGCGAGTGGAGTCCTTCAAATTCCTCGGGGTCCACATCTCTGCGGACCTCTCATGGACAGTCAGCACCTCGGTGCTGGTCAAAAAGGCCCAGCAGCAGCTACACTTCCTGAGGGTGCTCAGAAAGGAGCAATTGCACACAAGCCTAGTGGTGACCTTCTATTGTTCCACCATTGAGAGTATGCTGATCTACGCTGTGTCAGTGTGGCACTCCTGCTGCACAGAGGCTGACAGGAAGAGACTGCAGAGGGTGACCAACACTGCACAAAAAATCATTGGCTGTCCTTTGCCCTTTCAGCCAGAGCAAATAGATTCAGGGACAGTTTCTTTCCCAAAGCTGTTAGCATACTTGAACTCACATATGCACTAAAGACTGTCATATTAAGCACCTTAAGTTAGTTACTGATCCATATTTGCACTCATTTTTTTATTACCTCTACTCAGAATGCTACCTCAATCACAAAGTATGCTGCTTGCCACTTACCCATGTCTGTCGTATCTGTTTTATTGTCTGTCTGTCTGGGTACTCAGTGGGTTTACATAAGTGTTTTTCTTTTTTTCTTTTATCGCATAGTAGTTTTGTATAGTAATTTTGTATAGGACTTATTTATACTTGTAGTAGTTTTGTATAGAACATATTTATACTTTGCACTGTGTGCACTATTAAGTCTCTATCTCTGTCTACTGTGTATAATAATATTCTATTCTTCTAGCAGCATAACTAAGGTATGACGCATGGCAATGGCGATGATTTGCCATGCACCATCCCTAACTATGAGGAATAGTAAAGAGGAAGGTTTTAAGTCTAGACTTAAAGGTATTGAGAGTGTCCACTTGTCAGATGTGGGGGGTGGGGGATTATTCCACAGGAGGGGTGCACAGTAACAAAAGGCTCTTCCTCCTATCATAGATTTTTATATTCAAGAAGACCAGCATTTTTGGATCTTAGGGTTCCAGGAGGGTGGTAGGGGACAAGTAAGTCTTTAATATATGTTGGAGCATGGCCACTGAGGGCTTTGAAGGTTAGGAAGAGTATTTTAAAATCGATTCGACTTTTAATAGGGAGCCAATGTAAGGAAGCAAGGATAGGAGAGATATGTTCATATTTTTTAGTCCTAGTGAGTGTTGGGCCACAGCATTTTGTATTAGCTGTAGGTTTTTCATACAGGTATTACTACACCCATAGAACAGAGCATTGCAATAATCGAGCTTGGAAGTAATAAATGCATGTATTGTTTTTTTAGCGTCTTCAAAGGTGAAAGAAGATGCTTGAAATGTGTTTTATATGAATATTTAGAGAGAGGTCAAGGTCAATAATTAAACCGAGGTCTTTAACTTTTGCGTTACATGACAGTGACAGACCACTGAGTAAGTTTTGGTGAAGGGGTAGAATGTTGTTCAGCTGCTTCAGTTGCTTCAGCACTTCAGTTTTATCAGAGTTTAAACATAGGAAATTATTATTCATCCAGGTTTTTATGTCTAGGAGACAGGCATCAAATTTAGTTATTGGCATATAGCCATTAGGCTTCATAGAAAGGTAAAGCTGGGTATTATCAGCATAGGAGTGGAAAGTAATGCCATGTTTCCTCACAACAGATCCTAAAGGTAACATGTGCAGGGAGAATAACAGGGGCCCTAGCACTGGGCCTTGGGGTACACCAAACTTTACTTTGGTGTGGGATGACTCATTATGAGCAGTATACCATGGTCAATAGTGTCAAAGGCAGCACTAAGATCAAAGTGGATTAATAATTAGCAAGGACATCAGCATCAAGATTAGGTGTTTTAATAGATGGTTTAATAAAAGATGTCTTGTAAGCGTTTAGGACATGCCGAGCTATGAGTGAGTCATTTATAATTTTAAAAATCGCCTCAGGCAATAGAGGGAGAACAGTGTTGAGTATACTATTGTGAGAAATAGCACTTGTTTACGGCCATACCACGCTAAGCACACCCGATCTTGTCTGATCTTTTTTTTTTTTTTAAACACTATTTTCTAATGTTTTAGGCACAACTGTGCTTTTTGCACACAACTGCTTCATTCATTCAAATGTCTTACTCATGGAAGTGTAATGTGTATGGAATGTGTGATGTGCGATCGGCCTCCGTCGCTCCTGAAACCGCATTTTTTTTTGTTGTTTTTTTTTTATAAACGCTATTTTCTAATGTTTCAATCATCCACAGCAGGCGCGTGACGCGAGCGCGGCGCACGCCGAAAACCGGGGGAAGTGAGAAAACTAACGGTGAATGAAAACGTGAGTAAAACCGGAAAAGAAAACGTGAGTGCAACATCTGGTGAAACTGTGAGTAAAACGAGCGTAAAGGAAGGGGAACGCGGTGAGAAAGACATAGCGGGAGTTAAATATAAAAGGGAATGGACTGTTTTACTAGAAACTGAAAATGTGATGGGCCTGAAGGCATATGAGCTAATCAAACTAATTGAGAATATGGTGGGGACAGGCGAACTGCTGGCACTAAGACCAAGGCAAAATAAACAATTTGAGGCCACCATGAATTCAGAGGGCGCATGTGATAAAATGGAGCAGGGCTTGCGCTACGGTGACCGAGTTATTACCGCAAAGAGACTGCACAGGGCGGAGGTCATGGTCTCCTTCCTCCACCTACCACCTGGGCTACCTGATAAGCAGATTCTGGATCGTCTGATCAAGTGGGGGGTGCACCCGATTCTCCCGGTGATGCGGCGGTACTACCCGGGCACGGCCGTGGCTGATGGAACGCGATATCTGAAAGTTAAGTTCCCGAAGGAGGTAGCTTCTCTACCGTACAGTGCACGTTTTGACACGCAGGACGGTCCCCAGTACTGCCGGGTTATCCACGACAGGCAAGTAAAAATCTGCCGTTTCTGCATGAGCCCTGGGCATTTGCTGAGGGACTGCCCTGCTTTCTTGTGTCGTGAATGCTTGGAACAAGGTCATTTCGCCCGGGAATGTACCGCCGTTAAATGTCCAGACTGCCGGAGAGTTATGATGAGGTGCACCTGCCAGTCGTCGGAGGAGGAGGACGTGCCCGAGGGGAAAGAGATCCTGGCCTCTGCCCCTAGTCCGCTTTTGGAGGACGAGCTGGGGCTGGAGTCTTACGAGGACGCGGAGGAGAGCGAGGGCAAGCCGGTGGAGATTACCTGTGGGCATCTTGAACTGGAGGCGGCTCCCTCCCCAAGGAGCTCGGTCTTTGACATCGCCGACAGCGTGGAGTTGGCGGAGGGAGTCGTATCTGTGCCTCTCCATGACCCTCTCTCTGCGGAGCGTGAGTGCCTGGAGGAAAATGAACACAATGTAACTGAATATTCTAACACAAACGGATTACACCAACAGAACACACAAGAAGAAAGTGGATTAACGAAACATGACCTTGAACTTGAACTGGAACTTGGTGATTTGTTACAGAAACAACAGCAAAAGACGGTAAAGAAAAAAAAGACGATTGTAAATTTACCATTGGTTTTAAAGAACCAAGAAATTAGGAGGGGGCAAAGAAAGGAAAAGATCTGATTTCAAATGATGGCCGGTATTTTATTGGTGGGGGGATTTTTGTATTTCCTCTTTTCTATTTATTTTTTAATGGGGTGGTCTTTTATTTCTCTTAATTTAAGAGGTGGAGTAAACCCTAGGAAAATAGAAAGAGTGGTGTTAGATAACAAAAGCTGTGATATTATTTTATTACAGGAAACGAACTGGAAAGACGATGTAGCGGAGGGTTTTAGGAAAAGGTGGGATGGGGATTTGTTTTACAACAATGGTACGCATAAAGGAAGAGGACTTGCTTTTATGGTCAGAAAAAATACCTTTGACAAAATAACTGAACTATATAATGATAAGGAAGGGAAAATTTTAATTCTGTGTTTTGAAAATGATGAGGAGAAACTTATTGTGTGTAATCTACATGCTCCTAATGAGGATGCGGACAGGGTTGGTTTTTTTAAGAAGTTGGGTAGTTTTTGCAGTAAATGGAATGACATGGTGGTTGTGGGGGATTTTAACACGGTGTTGGAAAGGGTGGATATTAGTGATGACATGGTGTATGTGGCTGATAGAGGAAGGGAACAACTGAAAAGTGTGATGCAGGTTTTTGACTTGGTGGATGTGTGGAGGGAAAGGAATGCAGGTAGGAGGGGTTTCAGCAAAAAGCAAATAGTACAAAATAGAGTGAAACAAAGCAGAATTGACTTGGTCTTACTGAAAAGGGATTTTATTAATAATGTTTTTAAAATCCAGTATAGGACCTGTAGTTTTAGTGATCACAGTTATATGCATCTGGTTTTAGATTTTAGAAAAACAGAGAGAGGACCTGGTCTATGGCTTTTAAATACAGAAGTATTAAAAGATAACTTTTATAAGATGGAGGTGGAGGTTTAATTAGGGAAAGTGTTGGGGGAATAGATTTATATCAGGGATGTGTTGGATTGTGGTGGGATAATTTGAAGCATGAAATTAAAAGTTATACAATGAAATATTGCAGTAAACTGAAGAAACTTAAGAACCAAGAAGAATTTGGAATTAAAAAAGAACTGGAAAGAGAATTAGCTGATGCAGCTATTGGGAAAGGAGACTTCAACAAAATTATGGAACTAGAGGAAAATTTGAAAAAAATAGAAGAAAGGAAATGCAAAGGTGCAATGATAAGAAGCAGAGCAGTTAATATGTTAGAAGGTGAAAGGTGTACTAGCTTCTTTTTTGACCTGGAAAAAAGTAGACAAAAAACAGAAGAAATAAAAACTGTGGTAAATGAAAATGGAAATATTATCACAGACAAAAATGGTATTTTACATAGAGTTTTTAACTTTTATAATGACTTATTTATGAAACAAGGAATTGATGAAGATGCAAAGAATTTTTTATTGAGTCATATTAAAACAAAGGTAAAAGCAGAAGATAGAAAAGAATGCAACAATATGATAACTGCTGAGGAAATTGAAAATGCTTTAGGAAATATGAAGAATGGTAAGAGCCCTGGCTTGGATGGCTTACCGTGTGAATTTTATAAAGCTTTTAGAACGGTTTTAGTCCCAGTTTTAAATATGGTTTTTCAAGAGGTGTGGGAGGAAGGGTCTTTAAGTCCTTTCATGTCTAGAGGGGTTATTAAAATCATTTATAAAAAAAAGGGAGACAGAGCAATGCTGGAGAATTTTAGGCCAATTAGTCTTTTAAACTGTGATTATAAAATCCTAGCAAAGGTAATGGCAAATAGATTGAAGAAAATTTTGCCCACGGTCATTCAGACTAATCAAGCATATGCTGTGCTGGGTAGGGACATTTCAGACACTGTAAACAGTGTTAGGGACAAGATGTGGTTTTTAGGAAAAGAAAAGAAGCAGGGCTTTGTTCTTAACATTGACTTTGAAAAAGCTTTCGATAGGGTTGAACATGATTTTTTATTTGAGGTTTTAAGCACTTTTAATTTTGGCAACAAATTTATACGGTGTCTGAAATGTCTCTACTCAGATGCCAAGAGTTGTGTCAAGGTAAATGGCTTTTTAACTGATTTTATCCATCTTACCAGATCTATTCGACAGGGCTGCCCGTTGTCCGCACTGCTGTACACTCTTGTAGCTGAGCCATTAGGCCTGGCAATCAGTGCGGACAGCGGGATAAGGGGAATATCTGTTTTTAAAGAAGGCCCTTTTAATGCAGAGACAAAGATTTATCAATATGCCGACGACACAACTCTTGTGCTAATGGACGAAAAAAGCATTTTTAATAGCATGAAGGTTTTAGATTTGTACTGCAAAGGATCAGGGGCAAGAATGAACGTGGGCAAAACAGAGTTCCTGAGGGTGGGAGGAGGAACTCTGTCAAGGACGCTACCCTTTAAGGAGGTACAATCTGGAATGAAAATTCTAGGGGTTAGAGTAGGGCCAGATGAAAGATTGACTACTAAGGAAAACTGGGAGGAGGTAATCGGGAAGACTAAAAAAAGATTGGCTTTTTGGGAAAGACGGAGTCTAACTCTTCGGGGCAAAATTTTAGTGCTGAATGCCTTGTTTTTATCAAAGTTATGGTACGTCCTTGGGTCAGTCTGTTTGCCAATAACTGTGGCAAATGTTCTTAGACGTCTGATGCTAAATTTTATTTGGCACGGTAGGCCAGCTAAGGTAAAATACGAGACTCTGATCGGTCCAGTGGAGGAGGGTGGGCTGGGACTCCTAGACCCCATCCTAAGGCTGAAGGCCCTAAGAGTGAAAATGGTTAAACTTTTTCTGGGAGATGGAAAAAAAGAGTGGAAAGCAACCATGCTATATTTTTTATCCAAAGAACTCAATATGGGCTCTTCAGCCTTACGGATGGGGTGGAAAGACAGTATGACTGTTGGAGTCCCAGAATTCTATAGGGAAATTTTAAGGGCTTGGGGAAATTATTCGGAATGTTTGAGGTTCAATCCAGTGGGACGGGAAGCAATTTTAAATCAGCCATTGTTTTTAAATCCAAATTTGAGAATTGGCGGTGGAAATTTTTTGAAAGTCTGGTTTGACGCAGGTTTTAGGAAGATCAGAGATCTCTTTTATGAGGTACGGCCAGGGCTCTTGCCGTTCCAGGCTTTTATTGATGAACTAAGAGGAGTGCAAGAAGGGTATGAGGTGGGAAGAATCAGAAAGGAATTGAACCAAATAATGAGTGCAATACCAAATGAATGGAAAAAACAAATAATGTGTGATGTGAGCAAGGAGGTGAAAAAAGAAGACGTTGAAATAACTCTGAAAGAGAGTGATGGTGTTTTTAAGGCTTTTATTTTAAAGAACTTTTATTTGTTTTTTAGACAGAAGGCTTTTATTGCACCAACAGCAAATGAATATTGGCTGAGGGTGGTGGAAGGTCTGAAAAAAGAGGACATATGGAAGAATATAAGACAAACGTTGAAATGTCCAGTTTTAGAAAATTTTGATTTTTTATTAGGACATAACTGTGTTTTAAATGAAATGAGGCTTTTCAAAATGGGGTTTGCAAATGATGATTTATGTAAAGTGTGTGGTGGAGGAAAAGAAGGATTGAGGCACATGTTCTTTCTATGTGAAAAACTGAGCTGTTTTAAACAGAAGCTAAGACAAATGATGGTAGGTTTTGGTGAAAGTGAGAGCTATGTGAGTAAAAACTGGGAAAAGGTGTTTTTATTTGGTGCTTTTGAAAAGATAACAGAAAAAAGACAAGCACTCCACATTGTCTTAGCGGTAGCGAGACATTCAGTTTGGGTGAGAAGGATGGTGGTTAAACAAAAAGGAGTGGAGCTGGATGTCTGTCTTTTATTTC